>PVJS01028546.1:0-25428 GCA_004027185.1 Glis glis | reverse complement strand
CTGGCCGCGAACCCGGATCTTCCGGTCTCCGCCTCCCAAAGTACTGGGATTACAAGCGTGTGCCACCAAGCCTGGCAAATTTCTAGCTTAAAACAGGAGACAGAACCACAAGGGGCACACCTTCTTCAGAGGAAGAGATAGGATGACAACTGATAGCCATAATAATACTTATGATTTGGGCGACTGCTAGGTCCTGATCACATTCTATGGGGAAAGGTATTAGTATAAATATTTTACATGTATGGAAACCAAGACTTAGAGAGATGAAGAGACTTCAAGGTCTGACATCTGTAACTAACAGTCTACATTCAAACATAGGGCTGTTTGACTTCAGGGTTTCACATTTAACTGTGGACTAGAGAACAAATCAGCAAAGAGAACGTGTTCATAGTAAATGGCTACAAACAAAGCAGTCCAGAACTATACTGCTGTGTATTTAAGGTAATTATTCCCAACCGTGGTGCAATAATGGAATTGGAATGTCTAAATCATTTGTAAGGTCAATAAAGTAATTGGGTGGTTCTAAACTGGTAATTATAGCAATGGCTAATATCTAGTGTTCACTGCCAAATACTCTGCTAAGTGTTTTGAGGCACTGGCCTATTTAAACACTCTCCCTGTGAGAGGTACACTAATGATATGTCATAGGTTCTAGAACACACTTTCTTTTACACAGTTTAGCAAATTTGAAATTATATGCATCCTACAATTACAATTGGAAAATTTTCTTTTTTGGGGGGACATAAAAAGGGGAAAGGGAAGGAAGCAAATAACAAATGTAATGAATAGAAAGTAGTTGTGAAGGGGGTAGATATTAATCCAACTATGTCTATAATCAATTTAAATGCCAATTAAGAGAGTGCTAGACTGGATAAAAGAAAAGCTGGCAAACAAAAATACTCACAAGGCCCAACTATATGTTGTTTAAAAGAATCATATAGGTTAAAAGTAAAGGAAAGATAACCAGGTGTGGTGGTACACACCTGTAATCCCAGTACTTGGGAGGCTGAGACAGGAGGATCCCAGGTTCAAGGACAGGCTCAACAATGTAGTGAGACTCTTGGCAACCCAATGAGACTCTGTTTCAAAAACAAAAAATATAGAAAAGGGCTGGGGTGTAGCTTGGAGGTAGAATGCCCCTGCGCTCAATCCCTAGTTATCAAAAAAAAAAAAAAAAAAGAAAGAAAGAAAGAAAAAAGCTGGGCGCGGTAGCTTGTAATCCTAGTATTTGGGAGGCTGAGACAGGAGGATCACAGGTTCAAGGCCAGCCTCAGCAATTTAGTCAAGTTCTCAGCAACTTAGTGAGATCCTGTTTCCAAATAAAAAATAAAATAGGACTGGGGGGTGTAGCCCAGAGGTAGAACACCCCTGGGTTCCATCCCCAGTACAACAACAACAGAAAAAAGAAAAAGAAAGAAAGGAAAGGAGAAAGAAATACCATGCTAATACTAATCAAAAGAAAGTTGGATAGCCGAGCAATAAAGGAGTGCCTTTTTAAAAAGGAAATTGGAATGCCTATATTAATTTCAGGCAAAGCAGACTTAAGATACAACTGGAGAACCTTATTTTAAGTGAAATAAGCCAGACAGAATGATAAGTACTGCATGTTCTTTGTCATGTGTAGAAGTTTAAAATAGTAACTACTAGAGTTTGAAAGGGGGTGAGGGAATTGAATAAAGGAAGGCTGGATTTGATTTGGGCACACTGTATGCATATATTGAAATATAATACTAAACCCCATTAATGTGAACAATTAGTACACATTGATCAAAACAAAAAACAAAGAATATTACCAGGATAAAGTGGGTCAGTACACAATGATCATTCACTGTTGATAGGAATTCAAAATGGTTCAGCCACTTTGCAAGGCAGTTTGGCAGTTTCTCACAAAGCTCAGCATAGTCTGCCATATGATTTAGGAATTGCTCTCCTAGGTATCTACACAATCAATTTGATAACATATATTTACAACCAAAATCTGTATGTGAATGTTTATAGCAGTTTTATTCATAATCACCAAAACTAGAATCAACCAAGATGTTCTTCAATAGGTGAATGGATAAACAAAGTGTGGTATATCCATAAAATGGAATGTTATTCCACAGTAAGAAAAAAATGTCCTATCAAGCAACAAAGGCAAATGCATTTTAAATGCGTGTTAGTAGATTAAAAAAAAGACATCCTGAAAAGATTACATACTGTAAAATTCCAATTGTATGGTGCTATGAAAAAAAAAAAACTAGCAAAAAGATAAAGGGTTTCCAGGAGTTTGGGCAGGAAGGGAGGGTTGAATGGATGAAGCACAGGGGATATTTTAGGAAGTGTGACTATTTTGTACAACATTTGAATGGTGAATATGTGGTACTATGCAAAATTCATAGAACTTTATAGCACAAAGAGTGAGCCATTTAATGCATGAAAATTTATTTATTTATTTATTTATTTATTTACTTATTTGCAGTACTGGAGATTGATTGAACCCAGGGGCATTCTACCTCCGAGCTACACCCTCAGCCCGATTTTTTTTTTTATTCTTTATTTTTGAAACAGGATCTCACTAAGTTGCAAAGGGCTTCACTAAGTAGCTGGCCGTGAACCTGCGATCCTCCTGTCTCAGCCTCCCAAGTACTGGAATTACAAGCGTGTGCTACCATGCCTGGCTTAATGCATGAAAATTTAAAAAGTCATTTATGAGGTTGAGGAATCCCAGGATGGAATGAAAAATATGATAAAACAATCTACTGGTATTACAAACATATGTAAAAACTTCATCAAAGGGCATGGGGTAAAAGATGCTGACCTAAATAACTTTGGAAATTAGTGGAATCTGGAAGATTATATAAAAAAGAAACTGCACATAAGCTCCATACTTGTTATGGGCTGAACCGTGTCCCCCAACTTCATAGGTTGAAGTCCCAACCCTCAATACCTAAGAATGGGATTGTATTTGGAGACAGGGCTTTTAAAGAAGTCACTAAATTAAAATAAGGCATTGGGCACTCCCTAATCCACTATGACTGATATCCTTATAAGAAGAGGACATTAGGACATGCAGAAACACCAGGTACTCTTGTGCATAGAGGATGACCAGGTGAAGGGGCAGTAAGAGGATGGTATTTACAAGCCAAGGAGAGAAGCTTGGAACAGGTCTTTCCCTTATGGCCCTCATAGGAAGCCATGTTCATGGCCTCCTTGATCATGGCCCTATAGTCTCCAGAACTGTGAAAAAATAAAGCTCTGCTTTTTAAGTCACCCAGTTTGTAGTATTTTGTTATGGCAGGCCTAGCAGACTAATACAGCATGCTAGTTGATAAAGTTGTTTCTCATGTTAGTTGGGTTAACAATTCTGCTATCACTATAGATGTATGCTGGAAATGAACAATTAAGAACATGGATGGCAGATGGTGGGAGCCAGATGCTTTACTATCAGAATGGGAGTTCACAGAAAAGCAAGGGGAAGCAAACAGAATGATCCATGTGGTAACAGATTAGAATCGGAGACATCATTGTGAGCTTGTGTTTAGTTTAATACAGATACAGTTACATGTAGAAATATGTATAGTGTTATGGTCAGATATAGAATGTCCCCTGAAGAGTTCAGGATTGATTTAGTTAAGTCATGAGGATGTCATCGGGATTTATCTGGGTGGTAACCTAGGCTGGTGGGGTGTGGCTGGAGAAGGTGGGTCCCTGGGTGTGGCCTTAGGGATTGTGCTTGCGTCTTTGAGTCCCCTTGCTTGCTCTCTATTGCTTCCAGCCTCCATGATGTGAGAGTAGAGCCTTGCTCTCTCCCTCTCTCTGCTTCCTGCTGCCATGCCCTGAGCTCCAGCTCCACATCCTAGACTCATGAACTGAACCCAGAATCTCCAAGAAACTGTGAGCAAATAAATCTTCCTTCCTCTAAGTTGTGTGGTCAGGTCTTTTGGATGATAGCAGTGAGACTGTTGACTGAGACATAGATAGGTTTATATCCATGAGTTAGTACATATGTAATTTCTTGCTTTGGCATTTGAGAGAAACTAAAAGAAATAGCACCCCAATACAAGCATACCTAGTACCCACATCTTGTTCTCCATCACTGTTCCCCAATAAAAGTATCCAAGGATCCTTGGAAAAATGGATGATTCTAGGACTGAGGCAGGAAATAGACTAGATAAGCCTGAAGCATTTTGTAGTGCCAGAATGTAAGAAAGTGCTCAAAACTAAACAACCTGCCCCCCCCACAGTGATGGAGGCAGATTAAAGAAACACAGAATCATCTGAAACAGCCCCCAATGAGCAGATATGGAACAATTTGAGCAAACAAAATAGGTAGCGTAGTACTGGATTATAACCCAAAGTATAAAATAAATATCCATGAGTCTATACTGACAAAAATAAGTGAACAAATAAATAATGAGGGAGGAAGTAAATCTCCCATGCAGAAGAGTTATAAATAATTATGGAGCTGCTCTGCCCTCAAGGAAGTGGAATATAATTCCCTACTCTGTAAGTATGGGCTTTGAATAGTGATTTCCTTCCAAAGAATACAGTTTGGAAAAAGGGGGAGAAAGAGTAACTTCACAGTGGAGAAACCTGGCAAACACTGCCTCAGGTAGGTGATCAGGGTGAATAGCAACAATAAGTCATGTTGATAGCATGTGCTTTTGATATGATGGGATGAAAACAGGACCTTAACTCTGGAGTCTTCCTCTCCAGAACTCAGAATCACAGTCTAATCAGGAAAACATGAGGCAAATCCCAATGAAAGATATTCAATGAAATGCCTGACTTGTACTCCTCAAAGTTTTAAGGCTGTCAAAACAAGGCAAGTCTAAGAAACTGTCACAGCCAAGAGGTGCCTATGGGGATATGACTACTAAATGTGATATAATGTGATCCTGAGGGGTAGGGGAACATCAGGTAAAAACTTAGGAAATCAGAATAAAGATTTGGTTAATAATAATGTATCAGTATTAGTCCATTAATTGTGACAAATATATCATGCTCACATAATAACAGGGGAAGCTGGGTGTGGGGTATATGAAAACTGGGTGTGGGAGTATATGCATTTTTTCTGTAAATCTAAAACTTTTCTAAAATAAAATGTTTGAAAGAAGAAATAAATAATGGTATATCTTAAAATCAAAAGCATCTTCAATCTATTGAACTATGACATTATCTCCACTCTACAGAGGTGGAGATCAAGCCTAGAGCTGAAATGTAAAGCAGTGGGCAGTCGGCATGGCTGAATGCTTCTTCCTGTCTTCTGAGGATGTTTCTGACTATTGGCCAGGCGCATGAAAGTGTTATGCTGGTAAATGTCTAATGATGGTTCTCCAGGAGAAACCCTCACCTTCAGCATTTGCTGATTTCCATGGTGTAAATATTCCCACCATGGCTGACTTCAAACTACCAGCACAGTGTGGCCAAACATGAAATTGGGAAGACACCTGCTTGTCACTGGGTGCTGTGATTGGCTCACACCAGCTCGCAAGAGTAGATTGCAAATTTTTCAGGAATTTTGTAAGCTGGTTGTTAAGTGTGGGTAGCTTGAATTTGGCCCTCCGGGAAATATTTATAGCACAGAAATCAGAAATCAGCAAATGCTACATATCAGGTTGGTTTTTTTTTTTTTGAGAGCCAGTTTATTAGCACACATCATCAAAACACCAGAGTCCTGACTCATAGCTCAGTCTTGTCGCTAAGAGACTAAGTGACTGGATGAGACTGAGTTCCAGTTTATTCATCTATAAAAGATGGAATTGGAAGAACAAACTTCCCAAATTTTCTTCCATCTCTGGAATTGGAATTCTATTAAACACTGAGTGGCCTATCTTTCATGGTTCCCACATACAATACAAACAAAAGTCATGTGACTGAGAATGTTTTTAAAATATATTTTTATTGGTGCACTGTAGTCTCACATCATCATGAAGTTCAGCGGGACAAGGACATACATGCACACAGTACTTGGTGAGCTTTCCCCTAATTCCCTCCCCACTCCCTCCCCTTCCCCATACATGATATTGAGATTGGCATTGATAATTTCATATATGCACATAATGTCAATGGAAATGTTTCCTTCATTAACTCTCCCTCCTCCCCACCACCACCCTCCCCTAGACCCCTTCTATCACTCCACTAGGATTTCTCTTCTATTATTTAAAGTCCCTCTTGTATCCTGATTACTCTCTAGCTTCCACAAAACAAAAAGCTATTTTTCTAAAAGATAAACAACACTGATAAACCTCTAGCCAACCTAACCAAAAGAAAGAGAGAATCAACCCAAATTACTAAAATAAGAGATGAAAATGGAGACATCACCACAGACACTGTGGAAATCCAGGGGACTGTCAGAAACTATTTTGAAAATTTATACTCCAATAAACTGGAAAACAGAAGAAATTGACAAATTTCTAGACACATACAACCTACATAAATTGAATCAAGAGGATATAGAAAACCTATAGTAAGGAAATAAATTGAAACAGCAATAAAAATCCTTCCATCAGAGAAAAGCACTTGGTGTTTTGATATTCTATAGCCCCATGGGCTGGGTCCCTGGTCTCCCCTCAAACTCTTTCCTGCTGAGCCCATGTTCACCAGTAATCCTGGTACTTGGGAGTCTGAGACAGGAGGATCACAGGTTTGAGGCCAGCCTCAGCAACTTAGTGAGACCCTTAGCAACTTGGCAATACCCTGTTTCAAAATAAAAAATAAGCCTGACATGGTGGCACATGCCTGTCATCTCAGTACCTGGGAGGCTGAGACAAGAGGATCACAGGTTTGTGGCCAGCCTTGGCAACTTAGCGAGGCCTCTGCAACTTAGTGAGACCCTGTTTCCAAAATAAAATAAATAAAATAAAATAGGGCTGGGGGATGTAGCTCAGAGGCAGAATGCTTCTGGTTTCAATTCCCAGTTCCATACAAAATAAATAAATTAAATTAAATAAAAATAAAAAGGGCTGTGGGCGTAGCTTGGAGGTAGAATGCCTCTGGTTCAATCCCCAGTACCACACACACACACACACACACACACACCCCACAAAACAACAACTCATTCCTCACCAAGCCTCCCTTCATGCTTTGAGTCCCAGGCATACAGAAATTCCTTAGACCCACAGGACCATTTGGTGCTCTCCTCTCCCCACTGAAGCCTTTGTACATCCTGTTCCCTTCCTCAGTACACTCTCCATGTCCTTTTCTCTGGCCTCCGCCCACCTGCCCCATTGGGCCTCTCTGGGAGAGGCCACTTCCCGCTGAAAGCCTTCCTTGACTCTCTCCAGAGCAGCTAAAGAATCTATCCACGCTGTCTCCCGGGCAGCACCCTGTCTTTTCCCCACTAGAACTCTTATCAGTTTTTATTGTTATTGCTTGTTTTATTGTCTGCTGTCCCCACCCAAATTTAAGTGCCAACAGGGCAGAAACTGTCTCTTTTCCTTACCAGGGTATCACGAAGGCCTATGCCTGGCACACACGGTGACTTACTGACTGTTCTTGCCACATGAATGAATGTCTGCTGAAACACACTGCTATCACAACAGAGATGTTTTCTTGGAGTTACTCCTTAAATGCTTTTTCTTTCTTTTTTTTTTGGTACTGGGTATTGAACCAAGGGGTGTTCTCCCTTTTTTTTTTTTTTTTTTGCGATACTGGGGATTGAACCCAGGGGCGCTCTGCCTCCAAGCTACACCCCCGGCCCCGTTTTTTATATTTTATTCTGAAACCGGGTCTCACGAAGTTGCGGAGGGCCTCACTAACCAGCTGAGGCTGGCCGTGAACCAGATCCTCAGGTCTCTGCCTCCCAAGTACTGGGATTACAAGCACGCGCCACCACACCCAGCTTGTGTGTTCTCCCTTTGAGCTACACCCCCAAATCTTTTTATTTTTTACTTTGAAATAGGGTCTCAATCCCTAAATTGCTGAGGCTGGCCTCGAACCTGCCATCCTTCTGTCTCAGCCTCCTAAGTACTAGGATTACAAGCATGTGCCACCATGCCTGGTTTTTGCAACAGGGGAGGCAAATTTTGAGAGGGCGCTGCCACATGGCTGTGGGATTCTCAACCCCAACAGGACCAGGACTTTCCAAGCAAGTGCCCGGGCCCCTCAGCCAGGAGTCCTTGCTTGGAGGGTCAGTGGCTACCCTTGAGGGTGCTCTGTTCACCACGGCGGTAAATACTTAACTGGGCAACATCAGAACCTTGAAAAACTATTCATTTGATTAAGAGGAAAGACTGTAGGTAAATTAGAGAGGGAGAACCCACAGCTGGTGATTTCACACAGCTGAACACGGGGCTAGTGAAGTCTCATGTTCCAAGGAATCACAAGGAATCATGGGCCATAGTCTTTAAACCCTCCTGAGGGGGCATCTAGGCATCTTGCTGCTTGGATTCTGTTACCCTCTGTAACTTCACTGAGGTCACTTTGAGATAGTTTCCAGAGATTCATGTTCTGATTCTGTCCAACGCATTATCTGACCAAACAACCTTAGGTTCTCAGACCTAGATCATCCACTCTGGCCATCATTTTATGTGGACCAGAGAAGAGAAGTAATTTGCCCAAGGTCACCCACCTAAGACAGAACTTTCTTAAGAGTTCTGGCCCAATTCCGAGCCCAGTGTTCTTTCTACACAGCAATTCATCAACTAGACATTGTGAGAAATAAAAAAGATGTGTGGAACGGAGCAGTACATGTTGAAAAGGAGGCCCTGGGAAAGGTTGGACCAGTGAGAAGTCCATTGGAAATGTGTCCTGTGGCCAAATATGCTTAGACAATTCCCCCACTTCCCTGGAAATATTTTCTTGACACAATTCAATAAATTGGCCAAGGAATCACAGGCCGCTGGGTAACACCATAAATTTATCACGACCCGAGGAAGCCCTATAGGACCATTCAATCAGAAATAGTTACAATGCAGTGTGAGAGATGCTAAAATACCATGTAGCAGATGCAATGTGAACAGGAGGAAGAAATGACTAACTTTTCTGGAAAGGGTCATGAAAAATTAGCCTGAATTTTAAAGGGTGAGAAAAAATAAGCATGTACATATATGTACACATTATTTCAAGAAAATAATACATGGTATTTTAAGATAAGGTATGATATTCCTAAGCACAGGCACAGAGCAGTGGAAACAGGTTGTGTTATAACTGTTACTATTCAGGATCAAAATAATAAGTGCACATGCACGTGTGTGTCAGAGGTCTGTCAACAAGCACACCTGTAGGCTCAAGAAGCAACTCAAAGAGGAGGTCGAAGCCAGGTATATGGGTACATGCCTGTAATCATAGTACCTGAGAGGCAGAGACAGGAGGGGTGCTGGTTCAAGGGCAGCCTCAGCAATTAAGCAAAACCCTGTTTCAAAAT
The DNA here is from genome assembly GCA_004027185.1 of Glis glis. Taxonomy (NCBI): domain Eukaryota; kingdom Metazoa; phylum Chordata; class Mammalia; order Rodentia; family Gliridae; genus Glis; species Glis glis. Next base: position 16,079 of record PVJS01028546.1, on the reverse strand, counting down.
AAAAAGGGCTGGGATTGTAGCTCAGAGGAAGTGTGTGTGGGTTCAATACACACACACACACACACACACACACACACACACACACACAGAGGTGGTCAGCAGGAGAAGCACCTGGGAAGACAGGCAGAGGTCAAGTTATGGAGTAGAAAGAGACCTGTGTATAAAACTCAGAGGTGAGCCAGAGCCTGAGCTTATGGATGGCATTGTGTAAGAGGCAGATTAGTCTGGACATTATCTTGAGATAACACAGAGTTATTAAAGACTTCTGAGCAATCCATGCCCCAACTCCTTGGTTTTAAGAATGAATCAGCCAGGAATAGTGGGAGAAAAGACCCAGAGGCAAGAAGACAGAAGGTAGCAATAATGACCAGCATTAATTCTTCAGCCTGTCACCCCAAGACCAAAGAGAGAATCCCCCACCACTGCCTCTGCTCACTGCATTTCCCACTGCTCCCCTCCCTGCCCCACCTCAAGACTGAGTCACCTGGAAACAAACACAGCCAACCAGGAGGGGCCACAGAGAACGGCCACAGACGTTCACACAGGACTCTGCTTACCACCGCAAAGCCAATGATTGTTTGTTAAAACAATTCCCATTTTTAGTAGCTCACTCATTAGCCAAAGGCATTGAAGAAACAAAATCTTATGACTCAACCTTGGAGAATTCAGTCCCTACTGTTGAATACATTGCAGTAATACTTGTCCCAAGATTTCTATTTACTGTAGAACATTGCATTGCCATAAAATAAAAGTAACATACAGATATCCAATTTCTCTTCACAGGTCAGGCCCCCACGCCTGAATAGCCTTTGTTTGGAAGACTCTAAACAGACAAGGTGTTTTCATCAGTTTGACAGCAGTTAGAATACATCCGTGGTAAAATTTTTGAGATGGACAAAGTGAATCTTATCAATTATACTCTCAGACACCAATGTTTAGTGAGCACTTACTCTGTACTAGACACAGTTGTAACTGTGTTACTTGTATTAACTCATTTGATTCACACATCTCCTCTGTAGTATCCCCATTTTATAGACAGAGACACTGAGGTTTAAAGAAGTTAGGTCCCTTCTTGTCCAAGATCGTATCTCTTTTTTTATTTGCTTTTATTGGTGCATGATAGTCTCACATCATAATGTAAATCATGTTGACATTGACATACAATCACTAAGCATTTGGTGCTCCCCCATTTCCTGCTTCCCAATACAGAGTACGATTGACGTTGGTATATTCACATATGAACACATAGTTGATACAAGTAATTACATTTATGAATCTCAGTCTTCCCCTTCCCTTTCCCTTACACCTCCTCCCTGGCTCCACTGAGGCTTCTCCTCCATTATCTGGAGTCCCTCTGGTATCCCAATTACTCCCTAGCTTCCATATATGAGAGAAAACATATGACCCTTCACTTTCTGTGATTGGCTGATCTCACTTATCATAATGTTCTCCAGGTCCTTCCATTTTCTTGCAAATGACATAATTTTCTTCCTCTTTATTGCTGAGTAGAATGCGCCTGATCTCTTCTGGTCATATCTCTAAGAAGCAGCAGAGGCAGAGTTTGAGCCCAGGGCTTCTGGAGTTGTGTCCCTAATCACTGCACTGGGTTCTCAGTTCTATCCTAGGTAGCAGGAGAGACACAAAATCAAGAGATCACAGAGTCCCTGATTATTTTTTCTTTGAACACACATCACTAGCTAAAACATTTAAATTTAATCAGGAATTTCCATGTTTCCAAACTTCCTGTTTGCCCTGAACCTCCAATGTGTCAGAATTTGACTTCTGATCTGGTCAGCAATAGTGCAGCTTCCTCAGAGCAATGTAAACTTGGCCTCCTTCCCACCCTACTCCACCTCCTCTCTCTCTCCTTTCCCTCTCCCCTTCACCATGTCACAGTGACTTTGCCCATACCGAGAGCAGCAGGTGGTGACTATCATGTGTATGTATCAGTACAGTTGCCTACCATATTCACAGATTCTGCATCTGTGGATTCAACCAACTAGAGGAGAAAATATTTTGTAAAAAATTTGTCTGGCCAGGCATGGTGGTGCATGCCTGTAATCACAGTACTTGGGAAGCTATGATAGGAGGATTGCAGATTCGAGACCAGTGTGTGATAACTTAGTGAGACCCTGTCTCAAAATAAAAAATGAAAAGGGCTGGTGGTGCAGTTCAGCAGTAGAACACCCCTGGATTAAATATCTAGTACCATAAACAAACAAATCAATAAAATTGTGCTGAGACAGGAAGATTGCAGGTTCAAAGGCCTGGGAGTGGTAACTTAGCGAGAGCCCATTTCAAAACAAAAAATAAAAAGGCTGCAGGTGTAGCTCAGTTGGGCATCCCTGAGTTCAATCCCCAGTACAGAAAGAAAGAAAAGGAAAGAAAGGAAGAAAAGAAAAGAAAAGAAAAGAAAAGAAAAGAAACGAAAAGAAAAGAAAAGAAAAGAAAAGAAAGGAGGGAGGGAGGGAGGGAGGGAGGGAAGGAAGGAAGGAAGGAAGGAAGGAAGGAAGAAGAAAGAGAAAGAGAGAGAGAGAGAGAGAGAGAGGAAGGAAGGTCTATACTGAACATGGAGACTTAATCTTTTGTCATTATTCCCTAAACAGTACAACCTAATGACTACTTACATAGCATTTACAATGTTTTAAGTAGGGAAAATAATCTAGAGATAATTTAAAGTATACAAGAGTATGTGCACAGGTTATAAATAAATATACACCATTTTATATGAGGAATTTTAGTATCCATGGAGGTCCTGGAACCAAGCTCTGTGGATTCTGAGGGACAACTGTACTTAGCTTGACTTGGGGTCTCAAAGTGCCGACAGGAATGGACTATCGCCAGAAGGGCTCATTGCTCTGGAATATTGCCTGGCCCTGAGATCTGGGCCCTGTCCTAGACAGGCCCTTGCCCAGCACAAAGGACACAGACTTGTGTGCCTAGCACTCTGCTCCTCCCCAACAAGGGCCTTTGGCACTGCCTTCTTTATAGGTAGGTCTGCACCTCCTCAGACACTGGCCAAGTCCCAAAACAACCTCCGCAGGCACTATTAGCTTATTTATGTCCATTAGCTTATTTAACTCTTGCAACTTATGCCAAGTCCATGGGTCTTGTCATTTGGGGGGGGTACTGAGGATTGAACCGGGGGGGGGCTCTACCTTCAAACTATACTCCTAGTTCTTTTTATTTTTTACTTTGAAACAGGGTTGCGCTACTATGCTGAGAGTTTTGCTAAGTTGCTGAGGCTGGCCTCCAACCTGAGATACTCTTGTCTCAGCCTCCCAGGTACTGGGATTACAGGTGTGCACCATCACATCCAGCTTTCCATTTTATTTTACTTAATATTTATCAGCAGTTTCATTTCACAGATGACAAAGCTGTGGCTCAGAGAGATGAGGCTACATAGTAAGTGGCAACGCTAGGACTTGAACCCAGGTCTTCTGTATTAGAACTGCCATAATAAAAAGCCACACACTGGATGACTTAAACACCAAATATTTCTTTTCTCACAGTTACGGAAGTTAGAAGCCTACGCCCAAGGTGCTGGCAGGCTGATTTGTTCTGAAGCCCCTCTCAGCTTCAGATGGTCATCTTCTTCTAGTAGATTCTTCGCATGGCCTTCCCTTTGTGTCTTGGTCCCTTCTTATAAGGACACCAGTCATGCTGGGTCAGGACCCACTCTAGAGGCCTCATTTTACCGTATTTAACTCTTTAAGGGCCCCATCTCCAAGTAGGGTCATATTCTGAGGTACTGGGGGTTAGAGATTCAACATATGAATTTGGGGGAGGAAGACATAATTCCTCCCATGACACCGTATGGCTCCAAAACTCAATGCTTTCTATCCCTCTAGCCAATATTCAAGGAGCCTGATAGATGCCAAGGATTGTACTCGGCGCTCTGCAGGTACATTTTCATGGAATTTTCAAAACAGTCCAAGGAGGTTTGCGTTACACTTCCCATGATGCAGGGATAAAACTACATTATAAAATATTTACTATGCCCAGGAAGACACAAAGATGAGGCACACTCAAGATTCAGCCTGGGTTCTCCAAAACTTATGCTGTCTCCAAAATACAGCTTTGCTTCCCTCACAAAACTGGAGGGCCAGCAGCAACAGGGACAGGGTGACCTGGTGGTGGCAGTGAAGGTGGTAGATCTGGTGAGGTCTCCTTTTTTGGGCAGGTCATAAATCCTGTGGATAATAATAGTAGCTACCTCATAGGGTTGGTGTTGCTACTGCTGTGGTTATTTTTATTATTATTATCATTATTACTATTGATTTTTGAATAAGGAGGGTAGACTAAATATCTACTACTATTTTTCTCTCCTTTCCTAAATGACAAAGATGGTGACAATAAGGGAAGAAACAACAGCAGCACATTTTGGAAGCCGGAAAACAAATGGATGAGTGGTAACTAATAGACCCTAGAAAACTGAATTCTAAACCAGCAATAGGGAATGCCAAGGAAAATTAAATTCACGCTGCAGAATTTCACCCCTCCACCAAAGATCAGGCACAAACAGTAAGTCACCCTGGAGATAAAGGTGATGTAGAATGAGAAAAAAAATCAGAATATTGCAGAAAATATGGCTTTGTTCATTCTGCACTGCCTTTTTTTTTTTTTGAGGTACCGGGGATTGAACCCAGGGGCGTTCTACCTCCGAGCTATACCCCCGGCCCTATTTTTATCCTTTATTTTGAAACAGGATCTCACGAAGTTGCGGAGGGCCTCACTAATTAGCTGAGGCTGGCCACGAACCTGGATCCTCCGGTCTCTGCCTCCCAAGTACTGGGATTACAAGCATGCGCCACCACACCCGGCCTGCACTGCCTTTTCCTGCCCCCAGAATTTCATTTTTTTGAGAAGAGAAAGAGAAGTTCTCTGGACCTGGGGACAGGGGCTGGGCACCAGGGTATAGAACTAAAAATAGAAGAACTAGACAAATGCATGAACTCTGAAAGCTGGTCCCCCAGCCATCTCTCTTCACTTGGCACCTACAGTGTTGGCTGCTGGGCTCTCCCCTCAGACAGGACTCTGGAAGAGTCTTCACAGTGTAACCTAAGTACACCAAGAGGGAAGGTCTAAAAATATTGATAGAGTTTTCCCAACTAAGTGGCCAGCCAGATTAGTCTAGAATGAACCCCAAGATAACTAGTCCAACATCTGAATGATAGTTTCAGAAAAAGAAAACAGGAGAGAAGGAATCATTAAAGAAATAAAAAACATTGTCCAAAATTAAAGGGTTAGATTTTCCAAACTGAAAAAATCTCTCTAGGGCTCAATGTAATGGATAAAAATAGGTCTTGACCATATCATTAGACAGTTTTAGAATAATGGAGACAGAAACCTTTAATGTATTTCTGGAAAAAAGAAACAGGTTCACACAAAGGATCAAGAATTGAAATGACCTTAGACTTTTTAATAGCAACACTGGGTGTTAGGAGATAATGAAATACCTTCAAATTCTGAATGAAAATGGTTTTCGAACTAGACTACTATGCCCAGCCAAACTCTCATGAAGTTTGAGAGTAAAACAAAGATTATTTTAAATATAAAGGAAAGGTCTCACCAATTCATTCCTGTATTTTTTCCGTTTATTAAATTTTTTATTGGTGCGCTGTAATTATACATGATAGTGAGATTCATAGTGATACATTCATATATGCACCTATCATTATTTGTTCTGTTTTCTTCCCCATATTCTTGAAAAACTATGGCAGGTGCTTCACCAAATTGGGGGAGTCTTTCAAAAGACCCAAGGCACAGGAAACAGGAGCTTCAACACAGGACAGCAGGAAAAGGAGGGTGGGTAGTAGCTGGGAAAGAGAACTAAATCCTCATCTTCCATGGCTAAAAGTCACTGCTTCTTTGGAAGGGAAAATGGGGAGAGGGAGGACAGAAAATTGCTCTTTATTTCTCTGAACATCTTGTAGAACTGTTTGACTATCCTATTTATATTTATATCTTTGATCAAAATACCATTTAAGCTTTATACCATCTTGCTGTGTAAACTTGGGCGAGTTACTGCCCAATTTTGGTGTCCAAGTTCCACATCTATAAAATGAAGGAGTTGGACTATATAGTTTCGGAGGCCCTTGATTTAACATTCACTCATGATTCTTGTCATGGTAGCTGATATCCTTCCATTAGAGATTTGTCCTGTAGAGCTTAGGAGTTTTATATTAAAACTGACAGCTGAGAACAGTGCTCCATGGGGAAAATGATGCCCACATACTCTCAGTCACGGGATTCTAGAGGACTGGGAAGGCAAAGGAATAGTTCTCCCCACTACCCCTCCTCCCCTGCTTTGTATTAGCTTTTTTTTCTTTTTTTGTACTAGGGATTAAACCCAGAGGTAGTCTGTCTCTGATTTATACCTCCAGTCTTTTTATTTTTTATTTTGAAACAGGGTCTTGCTAATTTGCTGAAGGTCTCACTCAGTTGCTGAGGATGGCCTTGAACTTGCAATCCTTCTGTCTCAGTCTCCCTAGTACTGGGATTACAGATGTGTGCCACCACACCTAGCTGTATTACCTTTAAATAAACTGATAACACATTGAAAGGAGATGAGGCTCTAAATATTAGAACTTCCAGTTATTATCACAGATTTTCAAGTCAGGACATCCCCAGCTGTGCCAGGGGTGGAAAAGGAGTCCAGGGATAAAGACGCACACTCTCCCTCCCCCTCATGACTAGCAGGAAGGCTACACTGAAGTTTGTATCTCCTGTGTTTTCCAGGGGGATGGGGCTTGGAGAACAGCTAGTGTGACAGGCACCAGGGGAGACTGACTGGGAATGATGACAATGACTCATTGAGCGTAAGAAGGCCTGGAAGTTTAAGGAACAGGCGGCATTCTAATTTATGGCTTCCCCCTCTTGTGGACAAAGACCAAATTTGGGTGCTAAAAATGTCAAATGTGAACCATTCATGGTACTTTACAGAAGTAAGATGGCTGTCATTCCCCACTTGCTGTGTCTTCTCCACCACAGCCTTACTTCAGCAATCACGTGCAATTACCTGCCGGAGGAAACCAGGCAGGTATTATCTGAACTTCTCAAATGGAAGCCAGTCACGAAGGCATTCCATAATTTGCTGGAGATTTCACAAAGGATTCTCTGGAAGCCGTTAAACTCTTACCCTTGGGCAGCTGTGAGGTTGGTGATGGGGAAACTGACTTCATACCTTTCATTCTGCCTAAATTTTTTTTTTGTCCAAGTGACTACTACTTTTATCATTTTTCTTTAAACTCTAGTTTTATCAGAAGGGAGGAAAAAGAAAGAATTTATTTTTGCAATGGGATTCCAGAATCCCTTTTGGAGCTTGGGCTGGATGAAAGATCTCCAGTGTTCTTCTGCTATATCTTAAAAAATCAACTCAAGGTATAAGAAGACTTAGCTAGCTAATTTCCTTCCTTCCTTCCTTCCTTCCTTCCTTCCTTCCTTCCTTCCTTCCTTCCTTGTTTTCTTCCTTCCTTCCTTTATTGTAGTATTGGGGATTGAATCCAGGGGTGCTCTACCACTGTACTACACCCTCAGCCCTATTTTTTAACTTTTTACTTTGAAACAAGTTCTTGACAAGTTGCAGAGGCTGGCCTCAAACTTGTGATCCTCCCACCTCAGCCTCCAGAATAGCTGGGATTACAGGTGTGCGCCACTGTGCACAGATTATTATCTGACATTTATTGAATATTTACTGAAGCAGGCACTATTCCAAATCATTTAGAGCTATTAACTCACTAAATCCCTACAACTTCATGCGATAAGTACAACTATTAGTCCCACTTTATAGATCAAGCCACTGAGGCATAAAGCATGTAGACACTGGGCCTGAGTGTGGAGTCGGTAGTCTTCACCACCCTTGGCTGCACAGTGCCCCTGGCTTTTGGATTATAAAAGAAGAATGTGCATTCCTGTTTACCAAGCCCCCTCCCAGGGTGAGCCCTTACGCCGTTGAGGCAGATCACAGCCCCTTTCTTCTCTCTCTCATTCCATATGGACAGAGGAGCCATCTCTCAGAGTTGGTTGCCACTGTCAATTGCGTAGGAGCATGTCCATGATGGCAGAGGAGAAAGTTCCCAGAATCAACAGTGGACAGAAGTCCACCTTCCAATACCTCTGCCTCTCGCAGTATTGTGAGCATGGTATCCTGGCAAGGACTTTTAAAAGTCAGAGTCAGAGCCATGTGTGGTGGCACATGCCTGTAATCCTAGTACTTCGGAGGCTGAGACAGGAGGATTGCAGGTTTGAGGCCAGCCTCAGCAACTTAGCAAGACCCTCAGCAATTTAATGAGCCCTGTTTCAAAATTTAAAAATAAAGTTAAAAAGGGCTGGGGGTAAAACTCAGAGACAGAATGCCTCTGGGTTCAACCTCCAGTAACCCCCCCAAAAAAACAACATAGGAATAGTGGGAACCTCACATGCATTCTCCCACCATAGCACATAGTGTGGTACAGGAACACTCCAAAGGGGACTCCAACAGAGCCCTCTGCTGCTTGGGATTGGTAGCCTGACCCCCAGGAGGTCCAGAGGAGAAGGAGGCTATACCCATCAGCTTGGGTTCTCTTTCAAGTAGGAGTCACCAGCCAGAGATCATTGGCCAATGAGCTGCTAAATTGGCATGTGTATAAATTCCAGGACAGAGGTTGGAAAATTCAGCCTCAAATTCAGCAATGAAGTTCGTTCTCCAAAACTTGGTCTTGCCAGTCTTCTAAATAAACCCTCTGTGTTACACAAAATGTGGTTTCTACCTGGCTACAGAGTAGCCAGAAGCAAACAGGTAAGGACATATACAGCCTCTTAACCTGAGACCAACTACCCCATAGAGACCTTCTGCTGGAAGATGGAAACAAAATCAACAGACATACAGACGTCACAGGCCTCGTGAATCTGTAACACCAGAGATAAGGAGGGATTGGCTGCCCTTTAGAGTCAAAGGGAAAAATGTGTGTATTGTGTGTTAGGAATGTTTCAAACATTCAAGTATGCACCAAGCTGGGTGTGGTGGTGCACACTTGTAATTCTAGTACTTGGGAGGCTGAGACAGGATGATCACAGGGTTTGAGAACAGCCTCAGCAATGTAGTGAGATGCCAACAATCTAGCAAGACCCTGCTTCAACACAAAAAATAAAATGAGGCTGGGGGTATAGCTCAGAGTTAGAGTGCCCCTGGGTTCAATCCCCAGGACCAAAAATAAAAGTATGCACTATGAGACAGAAACTTATCAACCTGAATTAGAAGGTTCTAGAGCAACACAGACCAGAAGAAGAACTATAGATTGAACACCAATTACAAGCAGGTTGCAGTCCTAAGCCAACCAAGTAAGCACTCTCACGTGTAGCTCTCAATCACAGAATAGAAACCAAAAATAAAAGAACAAAGTCAGCAAAGGAAAGATGGTAAACACACTTATAGAGAGATGCTGTGTTGTTTAGGGGAGGCATGAGCCCATGATCCCACGCCAGAAGGTCAGGGGAGGCCACACGGAGCTGGGGCACATGACGAAGGCGGAATGGAATTTCTCTAGAGCTCTGATCCCCAAATCACCTGGGGAACCCTTTAAAAATCTCAGAGTTTTGAACCCCATAGCCAATCTACTGAATCAGAGTTTTACCCTGAAATCTGCATTCCATTATTATGATGATGACAAAACATACACAACAGTAGATAGAAGAATGAACCTCCAGGTACCTATCTTTCAGCTTCAACAATCATCAACTCATGGCCATTCTTTTCTTACCTATACCATTATCTATGTCCCCTTCTCAGGTATTATGGAATCTGTATCTTTACCCCTTAAACCAGGGACTCTGAGACAGTTAGACCCTGGCTCTAAACTGAGAATCACTCATCAAGACAAGGGAATCCCAGGGTCAGTGGGAACAAAGGCCCAGAGAAATGAAAGAGAAGGTATGTGGGGTGGAATAGCAGGTAACCTGGAGTACCTAGAGGGTGGGACACATGGTCAGGGAGAGTGCTGATAAGGACAGAAAGATCAGGGGCCACCAGGGCCCTGGGAGCACCTAAGCCACCATTGTGAGAAACACAATGCTAGGGTTTGATGTTTGTTCCTCTGGAACTCATGTTGAAATGTGATTAGGATGGTGATGGTATTGGGAGGTGGGACCTTTAAGAAGTGTTTAGGTCATGAGGGCTCCACCCTCATGAATGGACTAATGCCACTGTCTCTGGAGTGGGTTTACCCCTCTTACACAAGCCCCTGTCTCCACCCTCCCCTGCCTTCCACCAGTCTTCCTGCCCTTGGTCATATGATGACTTCTACCAGGTTACGACGCAGCCAGGAAGCCCTCATCAGATGCTGCCACCTTGATCTTGGACTTCTTAGCCTCTGGAACTGTGAGCCAATAAAGTTCTGTTGATTCTAAATTACCCAAATTCAGTCATTCTGTAATATCAGCACAAAATGGTCCAACACATACAAAAAGACACCTCTGGGTAGGAAAAAAAAGACCATCCCTTTCTTAAGGAGAAGAGTGGGGCTGGGTACTGTCCACACTTGCTGCTTGTACCTTTAACTTCTGTTCTGTACCCAAGTCACAGAGCTATGCATGGCAGCCCAAGGGCCAGGACAGCAGGGAATCTGAGGCCACACAGTGGTTTGGGCTTTATCTCATAAGGGTCAAAAGATGCTAAGAAGGGGACCATGTGGCAACCAGTCTGCGCTTTCAAGTAATACCGGGCCACAAAGGAAGGAAGGGAGGACAGACTGGAGGGTGTAGGACCAAGAGTCAGTGAATCAAGTCTGTAAATGGTTACAAGCTGGTCAGGGAAAGAGGGAAGAAGACCCTTTAAGGGTCAAGCTTCAGCTGGACATGGTGGTGCAAAGCTATAATCCCAGTTCTTGGGAGGCTGAGACAGGAGGATCTCAGGTTCTGGCCAGCACCTGCCACTTAGTGAGACCCTGTTTCAAAATAAAGAATAAAATAGTGCTGGGGGTGTAACTCAGAGGAAGAAAGCCTCTGGGTTCAATCCCCAGTACCACACACACACACCAAAGGAAAAAAAAAAGATGACAAAAGGTCAAGGTTCAAGAGGGAGGAATTTGGAGGAGAGCCCTAGTTTGGAGTCCTGGAGAGAACTGGGGGCTGGATATAAAGATATGGAAATCATGAACATATAGAAGTTGTTTGATGCTATAGAAAGGTTGAAATTGCCCAGGGAGAGCATTTAGGGCAAGGATAAAGAGGAGTGAAGGCCCTAGCAAAAAATAGCATTTAGAGAATGAGGGCAGGGAGGAAAGAAGCAGCTTGGGTCATATAGAAACTGAGGAGAAATGGTCAGGGAGATCGAAAGAGAGAGAGAATGGCTCATAGAAGCCAATGAAGCAAAAGTGGCCACAGGTGTGGTGGGAGGGAAGCAGAAATACTGGGGGAAGTCAAGTGTTGTAGTACCCAGAATAACAAGCTGAGGAGTTTGGAGCTGGACTTGAAGAGGCAGGGTAAAGAGTGTCATGGTGTATGGCAGGCGCTGGCCAGTCAGTTCATTTCCTGTCTGTCATTCACCAAGTGTGGCCTTGGACCAATTATTGCAGGTGAGTCTCAGCATCTCTGCTAGTAAAATTAGATGGCGTACCTACACTAACAGGGATGGTGTGGGGAAGACATCCCGAGGAATGGCAGTTTTTCTTCTTGTCATTGGCACCTCATCTGGCACTGACTTGCATATGGATGATCTTTCCACGTATCTAACTCCCGAATCGCTAATGAGCATGTAAATTACTTTGGGGGCAGGGATTAGGGTTCTAAACTAATTGAAATCAATGGTCTATTGTGTGCAATATAAGAGCATGTAGAGCAAGAATAAAAGAAGATGCAGGGTTTAAAAAGAAGAGAGTATGCAGTGTTGTGAAGGATCCACATAAAGGCCTAACGCTAATGCGAAGTGGAAGGTGGTAGGTGTGGCAGTAAAGTCTCAAATTTCGATTCATTCACCAATGAAAGCATGAGGGATGGACAGACTCACTGTGGCTGATGAGACCAGGCAGGCAGCATTGCAAGAGGAGCCTGGGCTGGACAGAGGAGGTTCAGAGGAGGGCTTAGGCTGGGAAACCCCACGTGAGTTTGAGGAAAGCGAAGAACCACAGTGGGTTCAAAACAAGGTGTTGTGGGAAGCGAGGAGAGAAGGGTGTATTGGGCCGGGGAAGACACAACCTAAGGTGACTCCCAATGAGCTACACCCAGTATAATCCCACAGTCCCCTTCCCTTGAGTTCTGGAACCTGTGACTTACCTCTAGTCAGTGGAATATGGTAAAGGTGATGGGATTATGTTACATTATGTGGCAAAGGCACAGAGATTTTGCAAATATAATTAAGGCTCCTAATCTTTGACTTTGAGTTAATCAAAAGGGATATTCTCCCTGGTGAGCCTGATTAAAGCCCTCTCAGAGAAGTCCCAGGCTGGAGGTCTAGCTAAGAGGTAGAGCACTTGCCTAGCCTGTGCAAGGCCCTGGGTTCAACCCCCAGCATTGCACAATAAGTAAGTAAGTGAATCAATAGGGCCCAGGCCTTTCTTGAGGTTAGAGACCTGAAGCAGGAAAGACTTTCTCTCTTGTTGGTCTTGCAGGAGCAAGCCATGTGAGTTCTAAAGCTGCAAGGAAAAGAATTCTGCCATCAGCATGTGAGCTTGGGAGAGCAGCCCAAACTTAGATAAGAATGCAGCCTGGCTGACACCTCAATCACTGCCTGGTGGAATCCTGAGCCCAGGACAGGATGAGACACGCCCATGCTCCTGACCCACACAGATGGTAAGATGACAAACTGGTGCTGTTTGAAGCCTCTATGTTTGTGATGATGCATTATGCCGTAATAGGAAACAAATACATAGACTCCCATTGTGGAGGACCACTCTAGCAGACTAAAAAGTATGGGTTTTGTTATATGTGCTATACAGAACCACTCTTTTTTCCTTGCTTTAGGAAGCTGAGAGATGACAGTAGGAAGGAAGCCTGGGAGAGGGCTGACCAGAACCCCCAAAGAACATGTAGTCAGGTCATGGCTCTCAGGAGCAGGTTAGAAAGGTTTAGATGAGTGACTAAGTTCTGGGTTAAGCCAGCCAGCTGCTCTTCCACCTGATTAAAAAAAAGGAAGAGGCAAATACCAAGTAAAGACATTGATAGTCATTGAAAAAAAAACCTTAAGGAACTTTAGTGGCCTTGCTACTAATTATAAATACTTACTCCTCCCAGAATTCCTGGCCTCTCAGAAGAGCCTGCGTAAATAGTCAATAGTCATACTCCCTTACCGGAAAATTAGCCTGTGTGTGTGTGTGTGTGTGTGTGTGTGTGTGTGTTTCTTGGAATGGGACTGGGCAGTAATAAAGGACTGAACAATCTGAAAAATGTCACTTCCTGTTGGGTAATGTCTAGTTCCCACTCCCCACCCCCACCTCAGATCATAAAACATTCCAGCCCCCCCCCCAGCAACTCCTCCTTCCCTGATTCTATCTGCTGGAAACAGCTAAGCCAAACAAACTCAGGAAGTGGCAAGAGATCGGGAAACAGAGGAAGTTCATGGCACAGAAGGAAAAAGTCAAGAGAATGCCCTGATGTTCAAGGAAGAGGGTGTGGGAGAGGAGAAATGAAGGTCGCCCCAAGGTCACTCGGTGCCAAGTCTAAATGTCGTGTTTGAGCTTTAAATCAAAGCTGGCACAAACAGTTGGTCAAATCTCCCGGGACCATTCAAATATTAACATCCACAGTGATAAACAGTCCCCCAAAAGTCCTCTGTAAGCAAATTGGAACAAACAACGAATCTAAAGCCAGTTGCTGAGAGACCAGTTGGGTCAGAGCCAAAGTAAGTTCAAGTGTCTGGAGAAGTCTTTATTTTTTGTTTTGCTTTCAGGAAAGAGAAGAGAGAAGAGACTACCTGTAGATCACTCCATGCTGGTGAAGGAACATGAGGGCTGACGTGACCTCTGCAGCATAGAACCGCGAGCGAGGCTCGTCGAATTTTCGGGAGCGCTGAATCTGGAACATGAGGTCTCCACCGTTTACATATTCCATGACGAAAAAGAGGCGGTCCTGAAAGGAGAGAGTACAATGGCATTTAGTCATGTCACTGTAGCTGCCTGCACAGGCCAGCATGCTCTGAGTCTGACGTAAGAGAACCAGGACTCCAGGAGGAAGAAGGCTCAACGGTGGGTGAACCCTGGTAGCACATGATCCAGAAAGAAGACAAAGGAATGAAGCACACAGATTAGGGTGTGAAGTGTTATTTAAAAAGTCTTTCTCTGTCTTACTTTTATGGGCATCAGCTTGATATCATGGAAGAAGCCTGAAGTTGACAGGAAGGAGAACCAGGTCTTTGATTTTGGTCCATAACTTGAGGTGTGGCCCTGGATAAGTGTCTACCCTTTTGGAGATGGTAGGTACCTTTACACATGTGGTAGGTTGAATAATGAGCCTCCATAAGATACACAGGCCATTACCCCTGGAAGATGTGGATGTTTCGCAGATGCGATTAAGAAGGGGAAATTAAGAAGGGGTGATCACAAGTGTATTTTCAGGAGGGAGCCAGAGGGAGACTGGAGAAGGGAGGGGAGGTAGTGTGACCATGGAGCAGACTAGAATGGTGTAACCACAAGCCAAAGAATTCAGGAAGCCACCAGAAGTGGGAAGAAGTGAGAACAGAGCCTCTGGAGGGACATTTTAATTTTGGCCCAGTAATATTCATCTCAGACCTCAGGCCTCTAAAACTGTGAGATTGTTTTAAGCCACCAAGTTTGTGGCAATTGGCCAAGGCAGTCCTAGAAAAGCTGGGATAATGTCATGTGAAATATCTTGTAATACATTTTACAACAATAAATAGTAATGGAGAATAATGACTGAGACCCTCATTTCCTGTGAGGATCACTTTTTGCTTTGGAAGATATTCCCTCTCGGATTCCTATGGCCCTTCCTTCAAGGCAGCCTTCAGAACAGCCAAGCTACAGTCAAACCTCTTTGGGGGTGGCATCTCCTTATCTGTAATCTACATTAACATGGAGAGAGCATGGACTGAAATCCACTTTGCAGCTTTTTGGGGGGTTTGTTTTGCAGTACTGGGGATTGAACCCCGGGTCACTCTAACACTGAACTACATCCCCAGACCTTTTTTTATATTTTTGAGACAGGGTCTCACTAAGTTGCCCAGGCTGGCCTCAAACTTGCCATCCTCCTGCCTCAGCCTCCTAAGTAGCTGGGATTTCAGTCATGTACCACTGTGCCCCACTTGCTTAGTTTCTCTCTCTCTCTCTCTCTCTCTCTCTCTCTCTCTTTCTTTCTTTCTTCTTTCTGGTACTGGAGATTGAACCCAGGGGCATTCTACTTCTGAGCTACACCCTCAGCCCTGTTTTTTTAAATTGAAACAGGGTCTCATTTAGTTGCAGAGAACCTCACTAAGTTTCTGAGGCTGGTCTCAAACCTGCAATCCTCCTGTCTCAGCCTCCCAAGTATTGGGATTACAAGCCTGCACCACTGTGCCCAGCTTGAATAGTTTCTTGGTGATCATTTTCTGAGGGATGCTCTCCTAGGCAGCAGGCAAAGAAGTATGAGCCATTACTGTCTTAGGGGGCTTACCATCCAGGGGTAGAGGTGGGAAATGGGTTGAATGAAAAAAGCAAAATAGGAGCAGAGTACAGTAAAGACACCGAGTGCTGAGAGAACTTAGAGAAAGGACCATTCTTTGAACAGAGGGGGCTATGAGGGATTCTAGATGGAACCAGGCCTTGAGAGAAAGACAAGGTAGGGGAGACAGGAACGAATTGCAGGACATGGGAACAAAGAGAGCATGATTAAGGGCCAGGAAACTGACCAGATCTTCTGGGAACGAAGGCTAAGGAAGGTGTGTGGCATGGTTCTAATATAGAATGCCCCCTGGAAAAGTTCATGTATTGTCAATATAATAATGTTCGGAAGCCGGGTGTGGTGGCGCACGCTTGTAATCCCAGTACTTTGGGAGGCGGAGACCAGAGGATCCGGGTTCGCGGCCAGCCTCAGCTCTCTCCCTGTCTCTCTCTCTCTCTCTCTCTCTCTCTCTCCCTGTCTCTCTCTCTCTCTCTCTCTCTCTCTCTCTCTCTCTC
>PVJS01028545.1:0-25433 GCA_004027185.1 Glis glis | reverse complement strand
AAAAAAAAAAAAAAAAAAAAAAAGAATGTTTAATTCAATAATTAAAGCCATTTAAAGAATCTTTCATTTGTTGTCTATTTATTTCAATCTGTTAACTACTTATTTCAATCTATTGCTTCACAGTTGAAATACCAGTACCTGTAATTAAAAAAAAGTGAGTGAAGGTGGAGTTAAAGAAAGAATGAAAAAAGAGCTGATGCTTAGATTCAGAAAGAATACACATATACACACATGTATATATAATGTCATGTATCTATGTATGCATAATTAATCACATAGATCTGATTAGTCTGCTTAACCTGAATTTTTTTACAACACTAGAATAATAAGGTTTGTGAGAATAAAAAATTTGGTGAGACCATGATCCATTCAACTTCCAAATCATTTAGCTTAGCTTCTGATGCTATATCTCAAGGAAAATTATTCTTCTTGCATTTGCTTATGATCGTTTAAAATATAAGCATAATCATTGATAACCTCTATAATTTTCACTGAAGGCAGATTAACTGCAAGTGACATTCTTATTCAGATATAGTATCCAATTTCTTGTTGAGTCTTGCTAAGTTATTTGCCTTCATAAAATATTATGGCAGGGTTCCAAGGGTTAATTATGAGTTGCATAAAAGACACTTCCTTCCACTCATTTTAATTTACTGTTTTTCACTGAGCATTTCCTAGGAACTTGGCTCACTGAAGTTGCAAGGAACCATTTCTTTCTTTTCTCCCTCCATTCTACTTTCATCTGATGTATATACAGTGAACAACAACTAATTTCACAGCTCAGTTATTTAATCTTTGAAAAAAGACATTTCTTCTAAATCAGATGTTAAAAAAGGAGCTTGGAAAGCTAGACTAAAAAATTCACAGCTTTAAAACTGTTATTTATGTAAACTATATTTATGAATTCCATCAATTTAGTGAGACATACACTAGTAAATTTTTTCTAAACTCTGCAAGAGTGGGTAACTTATAGATTTGTATTTCTAATAATGTAAAGCCAACATATTATTTCAATGATGCACTCAAAACCAAGAAATGGAAGATTATCATATATAGGATGCTAGATGACCATCAAATGATCAAAGTATCATAATTCAGAAGACAGTCACAGCATTTGAGCAGTTTATGACCTACAGCAGGAATCCCCCTTCCTTACATATCTTCAATGGGGAGCCACTACAGTTACAGAAATGAAAACATTTATTTAAATTTTAGCAATTTTATATCATATCTAAAATATCAACATTACACATTTTATGATCTGCATCATGAGAGGAAAGCTTTTTATTTAAATAATAATTTAGTGTAGGATCTTTGTAGCCCCATATTTCAAAAGCTTAATTGAAGTAGTTGGTTTTAGTCAAAATCTATACAGAATGATTATTAAGGGTGAGGTGGAGGAGGACAAGAGAAGGAATTACTGAAACTTTTTCATTTAAGTGGTGTTAATGGTAGGGCAACCCTACATTTGATTATATTTACAAAAGCATGTAGGAACATACATTATAGTATTTCTTTCCTACATGGTACTATAAAAGGGACAGGTGCCTGGTGTGGTGGCACACACCTATAATCCCAGTAGTTAGGAGGCTGAGATGGGAGGATGGCAGGTTCTAGGCCAGCATGGACAACTTAGAGAAGCCCTGTCTCAAAATAAAAAGTAAAATAGGGCTGAGAGTATAGCTCAAAAGTAGAAAGCCCCTGGATTCAATCCCCAGTACCACCAAAAAAGGAGGTACACACTTCAAAAGATCATAATATGTTCAGTATTCAACCATGGAGACACATGTGAAATCAATTTTTTTTGTATTACATTTTGATTGTACAGTGAGCCACTTCTCTGTGAACCTATTCAATTTTGATGACCTACATTTTCAGCTTATTCCACCTAATATGTGAAGTGTCATTTTCTCACATTAATTTTTAAATTGACGTATTTCAATTTTCATAAAGTGTTCTGTAGTTTTTATAAATGGGAAACACATTTCTAAGACAAGTCTTATTAGTGATATGTCATCTAATGCATATTTGCCAGTCCCCATATTTTATACAGATTCTATTATTTACTTAATAGCAGCCTCTACATTAGATATTATACAAATTCTCTATACAGATGAGGAATGTTAGCTTGAGGAAGGCGAAACAATGTATACATGGTAGAAAAATGAAGACAAAACCCAAAGCCGTCAGGTTCTAAAGAATAGGCTCTTAAGTCACTCCACTTTGGGAATCCTTAGGAATCCTGGGATCACATGGAGTGATTTCAAGAAGACATGAGAGAAAAAAAGAGAATGTTGTAGCAGAAAAGGCTGTCGCACACTGGGGTGTAGTACTGACAGTAAATGAACTCAGTGGAATTTGAATTCCAGATAAACAAATATTTTTTTTAGTATGTGTGTTCTAGATATTGACAGACATACTAAAAATGTATTCTTTCTTTTGAAATCCATATGTAAATGGGAATCCTGTATTTTTATTTGCTGAATCTGGAGGATCATTCCCTTCCCTTTTTGAGTAGCTTAGTTGAGAGCAGGCTGAACTGATCTATTAGCTCAGTGGAAGACTGCCCTGTTCCCTCTGCAGCTCTTTCCAAGCAGCCGCTTCTCACACCAGATATTCCCATCTGTTGTACCTCTAAGTGTGTATAGATCCTTATGGCCCAGAGGCCCCTCTACTGGGACTGCAGCCATGGTGCATGCAGCTCATCTCTGCCCTGCCAAGGTTATGGGATCAGAAAAGCTCAGAAAGATACCCAGAAGTGGTATAGCTGGATCATATGGTGAATCCATTCCCAATTTACTGAGGAATCTCCACACTGATCTCCATAGCAACTGTACTAATTTGCAATCCCACCAATAGTGTAGAAGGGTTCCTATTTCCCCACACCCTCCCCAACATTTATTGTTGTTTGACTTTGACTTCTTTTTTTTTTTTTGCAGTACTGGGGATTGAACGCAGGGGCGTTCTACCTCCGCGCTATGCCCCCGGCCCTATTTTTTATACTTTATTTTGAAACCGGGTCTCACGAAGTTGAGGAGGGACTCACTAAGGAGAGAGAGAGAGAGAAGGAGAGAGAGAGAGAGAGAGAGAGAGAGAGAGAGAGAGAGAGAAAGAGCTGAGGCTGGCCGCGAACCAGAACCAGATCCTCCGGTCTCCGCCTCCCAAAGTACTGGGATTACAAGTGTGCACCACCACGCCCGGCGTTGTTTGCTTCTTGATGATTGCCATTCTGATTGGTGTTAGATAGAATCTCAGTGTAGTTCTGATTTGCATCTCTCTGATTGCTAATGATGTTGAACGTTTTCTCATGTATTTTTTGGCCATTTGTATTTCTTCTGAAATTAGAATATTATAGTAATATATGCATATTCATGTTTATAGCAGAATAATTCACAATAGCCAAATTATGGAACCTACCTAGGTGTTCATCAACAGATGAATGGATTACAAAATTATGAGATATACATACAATGGAATTCTACTCAGCAGTAAAGAAGAACAAAATTATGTCATTTGCAGGAAAATGGACCTGGAGAACATTATGTTAAGTGAGATTAGCCAGTCACAGAAGGTGAAGGGCATATGTTTTCTCTCATATGCAGAAGCTAGGAAGTAAACGGGATACCAGAGGGACTTCAGATAATGGAGAAGAAACTGTACTGGAGCCAGGGAGGTGGTCTAGGGGAAGTGGGGTGAGGGAGAATCAATGAAAGAATCACTTCCATTAACATTATGTGAGAATACCAATGTCAATCTCAATATCCTGTATGGGGAAGGGGAGGAATGGGGAGGTAGCCGAGGGAAAGCCCACCAAGTACTGTGTGCCTGTATGTCACTATCACTATGAACTACATTATGATGTGAGACTATGATGCACCAATAAAGGTATATATAAAAAAGAAAAGCTCAGAAAGTTGGTTTGCTTGGATTCTTCAGTGCTAGTAATAATTTCCTAGTAAACTCTATTTTATACTATACCACATGATGCTAATGTGTTCATAACCATTGGCATGAGAACACTTTGCAAAATTTTAATCCGCTTTATCCATTTCAATGTTCATTTTAACGAGTTAGTATTCACTTACATGTAACCGAAAAATACCATGCAAGGGGTCACTCATAGTGGGGTGTGACAATGAAGCCTCTTGTTCTCCTTTTAGAAAGGGTATTCATAACTGCTCTGGCTTATTCTTTTTGTTTCCAGACTAAGTTTCCAAACTATTTTTCATCTCCAATATGATACACTGCCATCACCTCAAGTATTCTATTTTGCTTTTCTAGATATTTTTCATGCTTCATATAGTTTATATTAAAATACAAAACTCAGATTCACTATTCTTTTTGCATAGTCAATAATTTGGTTCCCACTTTTTCTAAAAGAGACCTGCATTTCATTGGTATTCCTTTAGAGTAAACAAGGGAGCACTTGAATTCTATTTTTTCTAGAATTGATATTGTGGAATTTATAAAAACAATATGGATTTTAAATAAAATTTATATTCTGCATTTTTGCAAAATTAAAGTGTTCATGAACTCATAAAGTTATATCTTTTTCCCTTGTAGCCCCCACATGAATTTCACTTTCAACAGGTTCAGTGAAAAACTGGTTTTTATTCAAAAACCTTCGTACTCCTACTCAAAAATACCCTTCCAAGATACTGCTTTTGACTTTCCTCTTTCTACCACATCCTAATCTAATTTCACACTGTTCTATCCTCTTTCTAACATCCTATATATTCACTACTCTGCCATTTTCAACAAACTGTTTTTTTTTTGCTTCCCTCTTTAAAGAAAAAATGACCAGTTGTCCAAGAGACCTTGATAAGACCCTTGCTTACAAAACCTTACTAGACCTTTCCAGTTAAAACTCATAACTTTGCTTTATATTAATCATGTTTATATTGGTATGCATTGAAGTATAAAAATGTAGAGCAGAATCTCACTGAGGTTAGAGAAAATGCCAGATACATCATTTATCACCCCAAACCAAGGGAAGAATTATCTTTAGATAATAATATTCAGCATATCTTTGTAGATTGTTAAACTGAAGTGCAAGAATTGGGAACTATAATAGTCCATTAAAATATTCTTATTATTTTCCTTCCTCATTTGTTTAAACCCACTCTGTAAGGCTACTTTCCCCCCTTTGCAGTAGTTTGAAATCTAGAGTAATTCCTCTAGTCTCTAGGCTCTTTAATCCTTAAAACAATTGAACTTCAGTCATTAAAACATCTTATTCCTTGTAATAGTCAAAAATTTCCAACTGCATTTGAAGGGGTGACCCTCCCCTCTTGTGGCCATGGACTGCTTTAGTCTGGGGCCTGCAGTAGATGCAGGATATTAAGTCCTCTGTTCTCCTATCACTAGCCTAGGTCAGGCTCCTTCCAAGTCAAAGATGTGAGAAGGGCCAGGGTAAGTTTTCCTTGCTGTGTACTAGGATTGTGACTTAATTCTATGACTCTTGGCTTGTCAGGGGCTTAAAGCTGATTCGTTATTCCTGTAGTGAATTTCATCTCCCTGCTTCTTTGCACCTCTGGCTCTGGGTGATTCACTAAGATAGGAGTGGACACAATCCCCAGGCATTCTTTCCCTCACTATAGTTTGGATATGCAGGTAAATTCCAAAGCAGTAACATCTATCTGATGCTCTTTAAACCAGCTTCTCAGTCCAGCGTGGTGGCACATGCTTGTAATCCCAGTACTTGGGAGGCTGAGACAGGAGGATCACAGGTTCACAGCCAGCCTCAGCAATTTTGTGAGGCCTTCCACAACTTAGTGAGACCCTGTTTCAAAATAAAAAATAAGCCGGGCATGGTGGCGCATACATGTAAATCCCAGTACTTGGGAGGCTGAGACAGGAGGATTGTAGGTTTGCAGCCAGCCTCAGCTACTTTGTGAGTCCCTCCACGACTTAGTGAGACCCTGCTTCAAAGTAAAAAAATAAAATAGAACTGGGGATGTAGCTCAGAGGTAGAATGCCCCTGGAATCAATCCCCAGTACCACAAAAAATTAATTAATTAAATAAAACAAACAAACAAAAGGGCTGGGGGTATAGCTCAGAGGTCAAACACCTCTGGGTTCAATTCCCAGTACCACAAAAATTAATTAATTAATTAATTAATACCAGCTTCTCTTACTCTTTTGATTTCCCAGCTGTGAGTCCAATAGAAGCCTTCTGTTCCCTAAACTCCTGAGAACACATATCAGGGGAAGTAAAGGTTCTCAAATTTCTCACCATTAATCTAGGAACTGTGGGTCTGCCAGAACCAGGAGGTAACTGCTGCTTTATCTGAAGTTGAGGCTACCACTTGTTTGTAGAAAGACTTGGAATACTGGAGTGTGAGAGGTAGAAGATGCATTAGAATCATATAGGCCAAAATAGCCAAGTTATGGAAGAAAGTGAAATCTAAGTATTAAGTAATTTAACCAGTAAAGTTTGACTAACTTTAGCTCAGTAAGCATTACTAAATACTATTTGAAGAAAATAAAAGGGAATATCAAAGACAAATATGAAAGAGAATTTGCCTTGAAAAAGATTTATTTACTGGATGAACTGATATTACAATCCAGATCTCCTAGTTCCTTTCCACAGTTGCATCTACCACTCTAAACTAGATTAAAATACAGACAAACTACCCATGGGAGCTATTCAAATGCAGACATTGAATCAGAATGTGTAGAGTCCACAACTCCTCATATTAACAAGCAGCTTAGGTGATTCAAATGCAGGTTGTTCTCCTTCAGAATTTAAAAGCACAATTATGTTTGCTTTGTCTTGTTTTATAGAGTGTAATACCTACTGACATAAGTGTCAGAAAGAGGTGGTGCATCTGTAGCACTTAGTGTCTATCCTATCACCCTACAGTTCATAGATCTCAAAAAATGTATGCAGTTGTACTGAAAATACTTCTGGGTACATTTCAACTGCTTTTGCTTTTCTAAGACATGTTTTTCTGAGGTTATCTTCAAGTTTCCTGTTGAATCCTACAGAGCTACCCTTGCCCTAAGATGACCTAAATGTTATTAATACCTAAAGACTGCATTTCATTTTATCTTTTACCTTGCAGTAAATAGATGTTTTCACATACTGGACCTAAAAGAAATGTGTAGTGTACTGGACAGGTTACATATTCACTTTATTTTTCACAATTTTCCTTTATAAAATATGAAATTATAAAAGAGAACTCTTTATACAAATATTGGTTTCTTTTGATATTTTTATTTCTCATAGCATGTTAGGACATAGCAAGGTCTAACATTTTAAAATGTAAGCAGGTTGGATGGAACAGTAAGAAATAGATTGTTGTGCCGGGCATGGTGGTGCATGCTTGTAATCCCAGTATTTGGGAGGCTGAGACAGGAGGATTGCAAATTTGTGGCTAGCCTCAGCAACTTAGTGAGGCACTCTGCAAATTAGTGAGACCCTGTTTCAAAATAAAGAATAAAAAATAGGGCTGGGGGTGTAGCTCAGAGGTAGACTGCCCCTGGGTTCAATACCCAGTACCGCTAAATGAATGAATGAATGAATAAATAAATAAATAAATAAATAAATAAATAAATAAATAAAAGAAATAGATTGTGAGTACCTGAGACTGAAGAGCTCTGTTTTAATCAAGCTTTCTTGTCACTGAGACCAAAATACAAGAACAATGTAGAAGAGGAAAGATTAATTTGGCTCACAGTTTCAGAGGTTCAGTCCATGGTCAGCTGGCTTTAAGGCAGAAATATCATGGCAGCAGGGCATGGTGGAGGACAGCAGCTCAACTCATGGCAGTGGGGAAGCAAGAGCGAGAGCAAGAGAGAGAGAGAGAGATGGGGCCTATACTATTTGAAGACAATAAGTGGGATTAACAAAGACAAATATAAAACAGAATTTGCCTTGCAAAAGATTTATTTACTGGGTGAACTGATATGGACTGATATGGTCCTGAAGGCCATGCCTCCAGTGACCCGCCTCCCCAGGCATCCTCCACCTCTAACATGCTGCACTGGAGAACATGCCTTCAACACAGGAGTTTGGGGGAAATATTCCAAAACCAAACCTAACAAGCTCTCATCTTCATTTCTAATTTGTTTTGACCACTCCTCTTCCACCTGGGATAAGACAACTGAACTTTGGTCATACTTTCACAAGAGGCAATGAAGAGCCTTTTTCATCCAGGATGATGTATATATATATTTTCTGAATTATCTAAAATAGGCATAAACTACTTCCATAGTTGTGTTAAAATGTTGTTGATCAGCAATTATATTGATTTTATCCTTAGCATAGATAAGAGCTTCAAGCTTATCAACTAATCCCTGAATGAGATTAACTTTCCAATAATAGCAATTAATTGAGAAGGAAAAGCTAACCAGGCATCTGAATGTGTGTCAGTTCTTCCTTAAGTAAGAAGAATATTCAATTTGGTGATATAGTCTCCTTTTTTTTATAAAGAAATAAGCCTTAAGTCCAATGTCCTTATTTCTGTGTGACAAATTGGAATAAGTTAAAAATCAAACATGTTCAAGGTGATATAATCAAGTACTTTTCTAACTAAACTTATCTTCTCCAAAAGCATTGTCTACAATATTACTGCCTTAACATTTTCACTGATCTCTATAAATTAACTCTGATGCACATTGATACATTAGATCCTTTGATCCTCATTCAATCAAGTCTCACAATAACCTAGATACTTTAGTGGATGCTGGACACCCAGTAAGGAGTTAATGTGGTTTCTAATTTTGAGACATTCCACATCCAGATGAAGGAAACTGATGTATAAATAGATATGTTAAAATACTGCATGGAAATGCTATCAGAATTATGACTAGATCTAAGATATCCCAGAGGATAGAGCAACTCATTATTTGTGAAAAAGCTGAAGGAAGCTTTAGAGGAATGGGCCTCAATCCTGATTCCACATTAGCGTCACCTTGGGAGCTCTTGAAACAAGTGATGCTCATGCCCCAGTCTAGGCCAATTAATATGGAATCTCTGCACGTGGTTCCTCAGCATTGATCAATTATAAAATCTGTCCAAGTTATTATAATATGCATCTAGTGTTAAGAACCACTGCTTTAAAGGAAATGATAAATGAACTCCTCCAAATGAAGGATGAGTAGCAATTCTATGAACTTAGACGGAGCCCAAGTTAAATTACTTATTGGCAAATGGGAATATTTTTGTCAATTTTCATCTTCCAAGTTCTTTCCATTATTTTAATAATTTCTGATTTATTCATGTAGAATGCAGCAGAATTTTAATATGTCTTGAATTAATTACTGATGTAGCAGATAATCAAGCTTTGCTAAGAGTAGTTCTTTTCTGCCAAAATAATGTTGTCAACCCATAGTTTTTATTATACTATCCAATATAATGAATTAGAGAGATTTTACTCATTTTGTGTGTAAGAAAACAGAACTAAAAGTAAGTTTATTGGCTTCATTAGGTGGAATACAAAATTCAAAATATTAATTTTTCAAATGCAATAATAGCAGGAAATTATTATTGTGATATATTTATGCAGGGGAATACAGTATTAGTCTAAGAGTTCTAGAAATATCAATCCCTAAATGTCAATAGATATAATTAATTTAAAAAATATAGTTCATAAAGTTATTTGCTCTCAGCGAAGTTTAAGTTTTAGGCTAATGACCAGCTGTTTTCAAACAAACTTTTACTACTATTTTCTTACTGAGAAAAGCGATCCATGGGACACCACCCATCCCTCATCTGATACAATTGTTTGTCCTCCACTGCCAGCCACATGACTCATATACTCAAATAAAAGCTGTCCTCCAAAATCAGACCATGTTCTTGATTTCTTCCCCTCTAAAATCTGAGCCTAACAAAATGCTAACCATTCTGCAGGCTCCAGAATAAGGCTCCCCCTGAGAAGTCACATATTATATTTTGACTTCTTATAGTACTTAAATGCTCTTTCATCATTTCTGTCCTGTATTATATAAATGATCAATTTCTTATTTCAGGTGCCAATTCTCAGAAGAAGGAAGAAAAAGAAAAGGGACTATAAGTTTTTCAGAAGCTGCTTTATGTGAACATTTAAACATGCCCATTAATTCACTTAATCCTAATCTGATATAAATCTTAACATAGCCTTTTATGGCTTAAAAAGAACTAAACTGATAAGTGGGTTGCTCCAGAACACACAACTAGTACATGACAGGAAGAGTTAGGATTCAAATTTTCAAATTCTCATACCTCTAATTATGCACTACATGAACTTCCTACAACTTCATGTTGAAAGTATATTTTACATTGAATTTTATTTTCCACATTTTATTCATTAAAATGAACTGATTTATGGAACACTTCCAACTCTGTGCTATGCAAAAACATATTTTTATTTCTTTCTAATGATTGTCTTTAACTATATTATGCCTCATATTGATTTTTTCTCCTAATAATACTATCATAAGAAAAATCTCAATGATTTCAGGTCGCTTTAAGGTATTTGTATTGGCCAGGGTTCACTAGACTAACAGAATTCACCAAATGAGTATATGGAAAAAGGGATTTATTAGATCAGCTTACAATGTAGTCCCGAGTTCCGACTGCATGTGGAGAGTCAGAGGAACCAGTAGCTGGTCGAGCGGTCTAAGACCTGGAGTCTTAGGATTGGAGCAACCACTAATTCAGTCGCAGTCCAAGAAGTGAAGATAAGGAAGCTCTTCGGAGAAACGATGGTGAAGTTTCAGTTCAAAGGGCTGGAGGCCGACGATCTCAGACAAGAGCAGAAGATCAAGAAGCTCTTCAGAGAAACGGCGACATCTCAGATGAGAGCAGCTGCGTTTTCTTCGGAAAGAGTCGCGCATCCCTCTACTCGGTTTTCTCCTTCTTAAGTCCTGCACCTATCAGAACCCTGCTGCCTACATTTAGGGCAGGACTTTCTGTTTAATCTGCTGTTACATAAACCAATTGTCTCATTGATACACCCAAAGTCACATGATCTTGGGTGTGTCATGATCCGGTCAAGTTGACAAATTAGATTAACTATAAAAGTATTTAAAAGTCCAAACCAGTCTAATCCAATGAAAAATGTCAACTGCATGTAGTTGGTGACTTTGCTTCTCTATCTGCTTAAAGAGAAAAAGAATTAAGAACAGTTAGGCTGTTACATAAGAAGGCAAAGGACATCCAACTAAAAAATATGTCAGTTTCTCCTCTTCACCCAGAATTCCTCAAAACTGGAGGGAGGGATTAGCCTGTTACCAAAAACTCTGCACTCTCTATAATTCCCGCCTCAACTATGTCTTTGGATGCATACAACTCGCTTATATATGTTTGGGGAGAAGAAGCACTAGAGCCAAGTTCAGAAGCAGTGAGACTATTGATTTAAGGTCTCTTTGGGCAGAGTAGAATGGTGAAAAAGAAAAAGAAACCAGATAGGGAAATTCAGATGGAGATCTCAAATGTGAAATAGTGTAAGGTAATATAAATCCTGCAACATAATTACAACTTTGTATAGTTGAACAAAAATGTAAGTGAAGCTTAGGACTTCTAGGAAGTAAAAAACATTGAATCAAAGGTATAAGATATATTTTTAATATGGAATTTATATTTGAATAAAAATAATTTCATTTTCTTCCCCACTCTTCCCCTTATCTATTCATTAAACACATTTTTTTGTGTGAAACTACTAAATACCAGATGCTAGAGAAAAAGCAATGCCCAGAGAGTTTACATACTGGAAAGACAGAGCTGGCTAGAAATAGTGAAAGGTGGGGATGACAAGGAGCTTTTTTGGTAAAGTAATCAGAGAAGAAATGCCCAAGGACCAAAGACCATATGGGTAGAGGAAAAATGGGAAAAGTCATGCGAGTATTCAGGACAGAGTATCCTGTGCAGAGAAACAACGTGAGTGCCCTAATTTTCATGCCATATTCTAAGTACATCATGGAATCCATGAGATGGAAATAAAGTGAGAAAGAAAAACAGTAATATAAAATGAGGTTTTAGCATGCTTAAGATTTTTATTATTCTAAGACTGATGGATAAATAATACACTAACATTTGCTGTGGGCATACTGGCTAGAAGAAATAAATCATCACAACCTTCAACATTCCTTACTGACAGCTCTCTATTACTTGCTTTTAAGGAGCTTTCCCTCCTTATTTGATAATAATCATGGGATTAAAGTGGTGAGATCTCTAAATAAATTATCATTGCCACCGCATTCCCACTCTATAATATGTCTGCATTTAGAATGTCTCGAGAGGGGCATAAGTATGTTATTTGTAAAGTTATGCTTCACATTTTTTAAAGAAATATTTTGGAAAGGGAAAGTCATTATTTTGTACCTTGATTAAGGAAGCTTTCAATACATCAATATTTTGAATTTATTTTGGTTTGGTGCCCTTAGGTTTTTATGCCTTAGAATAATACACCTTAATAATATTTAGTATAGGTGAAAGATATCTTCTTTCTACTGTGAGAATAGAGTGCTTGGAGTAGTGGAGGTAGGAAGTTAAACTAACCTGATCATAGGAATACTGCAAGGCAGATTATTCTGAGAATAGAGAAAATGCAAAGCTAAAATTGTATTTCCTTAAATCTACCTCATTCAATGTACCACTTAGAAAGATTTTGTATGATCCCAGGAACACACATGCCCTATTTGTAAAACTTTGTTTTGGTAAACATAATAAAATTTATCATATTAACAATTTTAGGTACAGTTAGGGGTATTAAGTACATTCACAATGTTGTGTAACTGGCACCACCACACATCTCCAGAACTATATCCTTTAAACTACAATTCCACATCCATTCAGCCATAATTCCCCTTTCCTTCTGCCCTATCTTCTGTCTCTGTAAATCTGTCTACTCTAGGTACCCCATTCAAGTGGAATCCTACAATATTTATTCTTTTGTGACTGCTTTATTTTACTTAGCATAATGATTTCAAGGTTTATCCATGTTGTAGCATGTGTCAGAATTTCTTTCACATTTAAGGCTGAATAATTTAACAACATAAGTTGCTAGGGTTTAGATCTTGAATGTCCTTCTGTTATGTAGCTAGATTAGAGATAAGCAGGGCAAAGAAAGGAATGGGACAGAGGATCCACCAGCTCTCAAGAGAAAAGGAGATTCACCCCCAGCTGCAATTGTCATGCTAGAATGCCCCTCCCCCACCTCACCCAGGGATTTCACCTAGGTACCTGAGGGAAAGTTCCCATCATGGTGGAAACAACCTAGACACACTAAGCTGTGGTGTGAAGAGATAGTTTCCTCCCCAAAATACATATACTTGAGGGGAAAGTTTCCAGAGTAAGTAAATTCCAGAGTTAGTAAATCCAGAGTAAATAAATCACCACTATTTTCCACTTCCAGAAATGGACCTTTCCAGACCCTTTCTCTGAAAAGACCTTTATCATAGCCTTCTCTTAAACTGTACCCCACTTCCCTAAATAAACCTCTTATGTTGCTCTATTTGTGTTTTCTATTTGAAATCTTTCTCTTGGGAAACAAGGACTAAAGATGAGAGATCACTGCCCTATAACATTTATTTCTAAGAGATATTATCACCCTTTAACACCTTCATAGGCCCATGGGTTGAATGCATGAGTCTCTATTCAACAGCACGATTGGGAGGTGGTGGACATTTAGGAGGTGGGGTTTACTACAAGGAAGTTAAGTCACTGGTGGAGTGCCCTTGAAGGAGATATTGGGACCTGACCTCTTCTTTCTTTACCTCCTAGCTGCCATGAAGTGAATGGTTTCCTCTGCTATGCACTTCTGCCATAATATACTGCCTTGCTACAGGCCCCAAAGCAATGGCGCCCATTGACCATGGACTGGAACCTCTGAAAAGATGAACAAAAATATACTTTTCCTCCTTATAAGTTAACTTATCTCAGTTATTTGTTACAGCACTGTATTAGTCAGCTTTTTGTAGTGACGAAAATAACAAACACGAACAAACTTCAAGGAGGAAGGATTTTATTTTGGCTCATGTTTGCAGAGTTTTTGATCTTTTGGCTCCATTGTTATGGGCCTAGGGTGAGACAGAACATTATGGTGGAAGAGTGTGTGGCAGAGAAAAGCTGCTTAGCTCCTGACAACTTGGAAGCAAGGAGAGACAGAGAAAGGGCCAAGGACAAGATATAGACCCTGAGGACAACACTTGCCATGGCCCAGTAACTTCCTCCAACCATGCCCCACCTGCCCAAGGTATCCACCTTCTCCCAGTAGCCCATTCAAGTTGTTAGTTCATCAAATGGATTAATCCACTGATGAGGTTAAAGCTCTGATGATCCATTTACTTCCTAACAGGCCCACCTCTGGATAATGATGCATTAGGCATTTGGTTTTCACCACATGAGCTTTTGGGAGAAATTCCAGACCCAGCTCATAACAAGTAATAGAAAGCTGACTTCACACACACACACACACACACACACACACACACACACACACATATATATATATGTACTATATTTTGCTTATCTATCCACCTATCAATAGACTGCTTCTACCTTTTGGCTTTTATGAATAATACCAGTGCAAGCAAGTTTCTGTTTAAGTTCCTACTTTCAATTCTTTTAGGTATTTATCCTGAAATGGAATTGCTGAACAGACTAATTTTATTTTTTTATTTTTATTTTTAAAGAACCTCCACACTGTTTCCATAGCAGCTGTACCACGTCACATTTCTACCAGAAGTGCACAAGTATTCCACTTTCTTCACATCCTTGCCAATACACGTTATTTTCTGGGTTACTATTTGGTAATTAACATCCTAATGGTTGTTAAATGGTTATCCCATTGTGGGTTTGATTTGCATTGCCCTAATGCTTAATGATGTTGAACATCTTTTTGTGTACTTATTAACCATCTCTATATCTTCTCTGGAGAAATCTACTCAAGTCCTTTACTTATTACTTAATTGGGTTATTTGTGGGGTTTGTTATTGAATTATAAGAGTTCTTTATCTAATCTGGATATTAACCCCTTATCAAATATATGATTACCAAATATTTTTCTCATTCTCTGTATTGCTTTTTACTGTTTATAGTGTATTTTGATTCACAAAATTTTAGTTTTCATGTAGTCCAATCTGTTAATTTTCTTCTTTTGTAACCTGAGTTTTGGTTTTTTTTTATCTATGAAATCATTTTCAAATCCAATGACATGAAACTTTTTCCCTATGTTTTCTTCTAAGAGTTTTATTGTTTTTATTCTTATGCTTAGATCATTGGCCCATTTTGAGTTAATTTTTGTATATGCTGAAAGGTAAGGGTATAACTTTATTCTATTGCAGATAGATATCCAGTTTTCATAATATTATGTGTTGAAAAGACTCTCCTTTTCCCATTATATGGCTTAGGCACTCTTGTCCAAATTCCTTTTACCTTGTGAGTGAGGCTTTATGTCTGTGCTTTCTATTCTATGTCATTGGTCTATATGTTTACTTTATGCAAATACCACACTTTATAGTAAGTTTTGAAATCAGGAAGTTGGAACCCTCCAACTTGGTTCTTTTGTTTCAAGATTATTTTGGCTATTGATATTCTATATGAATTTTAGGGTGGATTTGTTTTTGTTGTTAAAAAACATTGCATAGAATTTAGGTAGTATTGACATTGCATGGAATTTAGGTAGTATTCACATCTTAATCATACCACATATTCTATTCCATTAACACCAGAATATCTTTCCATTTACTTATGTTTTCTTTAAACTTTGTCAGTGTTGTTTTGTAGTTTTCAGCATACAAGTGTTTCACCTACTTGGTTCACATACTCCATTTTAAAGACCTCCATTGTAGGCCTGAGCAAGAACATTGGCTTTTACTCTGTGTATTCTAAGAACCTTCAGTTCTCAGGCAAAAATATGATCCATGTTGTAAAGACATGAAAGTTTGATTATATATGTAATATAAAGTTTGTCTCCATTATTGAGTTAAAGCCTGATACCGTATTCTAAAAGAGCTGTGAATGGTATGGACTCTGCTTTCATACCATGGTTTTCTTTATGTGCTCTAAACACCAAAGCATATTATCAAAACATAAGTAATACATGAATAATTATACCCCCTCTTATTCTAGCAGCCTGATTTTGCAAATAATTGCATAAAATATTTTATAAGTCCCAATTCTGACCTAAGTTCTCACCCAGTAGCTTTCAGCTCCAGTTTTTCAGTTTCAGTAGATATTACATATTATTTCATAAACACAGATGCTATGTTGTCTCAATAATATTGATATATCCATTTATTTATAAATAGTGAACAAAATATTGAAAACATGTTTAGATTAAAATAAAACTTTGTTTCTTTAAAAAAACGGGACCTAAAACATGGAAGGATTGCTCCCTGATGCATTTTGTGTGAAAATAACACTATTTCAGTATGATTTGGTAAGGCTCTCAAACTATTTAATTTATGATAGTGTAATTATTTGTCATTTATTATTTACAGACTATCTTAATTGTACACAGAGTTCACAAACCAAAAAATGGATGTGCCTTGGGTTCTAAATAGCTCCTAAGGAATTAGTGGCACCTGAAAACACACTTGATTACCTATATTATATTAACAGTCTAAAATTATATGTTTCAGATTATATTAACAAACTGAAATCACACAGCTATAAAACTCAACAAAAATATCTGCTGTAATGGTTTTGTCTATGTTTGGGATAGAAGGGAAGTAAAGTAGGCATGGACTACAAACACTATATTTACTTATTTCTATGATCATTAAAGGTATGATATATGCATATCCAGGTTGATAATAGCACAGTTCATGATAGACAAATTATGGAAACAATCTAGGTGTCCATCAACAAATAGACAAATAGATGACAAAAATGTGGCATATACATGCAATTTTACTCAGACATAAAGAACAAAATTATGCCATTTGCAGGAAAATGTATGGAACTCGAGAATGTTATGCTTAGTGAGATCAGCCAGTCTCAGAAAGTCCAGGGTAATATGTTTTCTCTCACAGGTTGGAAGCAAGAGAGAATATGGGAAGCAAAAGGCATTTCAGCCAAATGAGGAGAGAAAATAGCACAATAGTGGAAGGGGATTGGAGGAGGGAGGCGAGGAGGGGGAAAATCAGAATTGAGGAAGGAAACAGTTCAAATAGGGTTATGTCCATACAAGAAGGTTTAACTACCAATCTCACTAACATGTATGGGGAGAAAGGAAGGAAGAGAAGGGGAATAGGTGGGGGTAGTATATAGAGGGAAATGCACCAAGTGCTGTACTCACATATATTTGTATCACTTTGAATCTCACTGCTATGATGCATAAATACATTGCACCGCTGAAAGTATAAAAAAGGGTATGATGCATCTTGAGCAATAACAGCTCCTATGCTAGATGCACATCCACAATTTTACCATTTCGGAAGCATACTTCATATCTAAAATCATATATCACTCTCATGATCACTGTTATAGATTGAGACGAAGCTTTCTCACATCTCAAATCCATTCCCTGACCAATAATGGCATCAGCCACAGTGCACATCACCCCAGGGTCACACTGCTATTCACCACACTCATTCAGTTGTCTCAACTATTCATGACACTCATTCAGTTGTCTCAACTTCTTTACCAACTTTGGAATTGAGAATATCATTTTGAGATATTTTAAAGAATATTTCAGTTTCATATTAATCTTCTCTTTGGTGGAGCTCATAGTTTCCCTTTCTCTCATGTCCTTTTAAATATATACTGATGGTATTGAAGCAGCTTTTGAGGAACTTCTGCTAATTGCACTTAATGCTTAATTAATACTCTTTCACTAAATATGCATCAATCACACAAGCTTCTCTGCAGTTTTCGAATTCTTTGGTCTATTTTGAGAGATTTTGAAAAATTCCTTTAACAATAGTGTGAAAATGGAAAAAGATGTGGAATAGCATTTTAAACATCCACAAGGTATCAATATCCATGATCTGAAATTTTATAATAAACTTTATACATATAATAGAAGCTACTTAGTTTGTCATCATCTTAAACTTTCTTTGTTGTAGTTCAATTTCCT
Source organism: Glis glis (assembly GCA_004027185.1). Lineage (NCBI taxonomy): Eukaryota > Metazoa > Chordata > Mammalia > Rodentia > Gliridae > Glis > Glis glis. The sequence continues at coordinate 7,425 of PVJS01028545.1, read as the reverse complement.
TACACCAGTATCCATCCCTCTCATAATGTATGAGCCACTTCATTTCTTCCTGTTTCTCTTTTTTTCTTCACTACAACCAATCACTAAGATGCATATAGCCCTCCATTCATTACCTATCAGGCAATCCAAAAGTCTGATTTACTCTATTGAAATCTGTTAGACCTCTGTCACTTAAGCTATTTTTATTGGGACATTTGTAACTCTTCAACTAAACTGTGAGGTCTTGACTCCCTAACCTGTTTATTCTTTTTATCCCTAGGATAACTAGCAACTACTATTTTCCTTGGATTTGCTATCTAGATAATGTCACCATGAACTACGACAGTCTTCTGTCTTCATGTTTTTCTCACCTCAGTGTTCATCTAAAATCTCGAGAACAATATTAAATAGAAGTGATGATAATAGATACTGTTTCTAGTTAATTATCTCAAAAGGAGAGACACCAAACTATCAATGCTATAGGTAAATTGTAGATACTCTTTATAACATTGAGAAAGCTTTTTCTTACATTTCTTGGATGAACCAATTTATTCACAGTATAGTATATTTTTACATACAGCTGAGTTCATTCTCCTAATATTTTATTTTAACATTTACATCTATGTTCATAAATGTGTTTGTCCTATAATTTTCCATTTCTATATAGTTATTTGACTTAGAAATACAATCCTTGCTAGCCTCCTAGAATAGATTGGAATTTTCCTAACCCTCTCCAGAAAATTTTGGTAAACTCAGAAATACTTTTTTATTTCATGATTTCTAAAACTTTTCATAGAAACCATTAGGCCTAGAGTTCGCCTTCTATTCAATGATTTTAGTAAGAATGTTCTGTTTTGTATTTGCTTTTATGTTTACATTTGAGTTTAATAAGTTGTATATTTCTAGTAATTTATTAATTTCATATAAATATTCAAGATTTTGCCTTAAAGTTGTTCATAATGTACATCTAATCTATAAGTCCACACCATGTTTAGTAATATCCATTTTGTTCCTGATGTTCTTAGTTTTGCTTTCTCTTTTTCACTTTATGAATCTTGACATAAGTATATCTTTTATTTAGCTCTTCAAAGAACCAGCTTTTGGCTTTTAGATTCTGCTGCTGATTTTGGTTCTATTTCATCAGCTTTGCTTTTTATAATTTCATTCCATCAAGTGCATATCTGTTTAAGGTTAGGCATTTAAAGCTAAAATCTCCTTCTGTGTTCTTTTTAACTATGTTCCACAAACACCATTTTTATTATCACTTGTTTAAAACATTTTCAAAATTTATATTGTGATTTATAACATTAACAGCAGGTTATTTAGAAGTACATTTCGTGTGTATGTATGTATGTAGGTAGGTAGGTATGTGTGTACTGGGGATTGAACCCAGTTCCTCACATGTGCTAGGCAAGCATCCTACCACTGAGCTGTATCACCAGTCCTTACCTTTTTATTTTTATACAATTTCTAAAATACATTAAAGTTGCAATAATAGTATAAGGAACTCCATTATATTCTTTAACTAGATTCATTAAGTGCAAGCTTTTTGTTGTCTTCTTCTTCTTCTTCTTCACTATTATTATTATTATTGTTATTATTGGTACTGGGGATTGAACCAAGGGGCTTTCTACCCCCAAGTCACACATCCAGCCCTTTTTGTTGTTGTTGTTGTTGTTTGTTTGTTGTTTTGAAACAGGGTCTCACTAAGTTGCTGAGAGTCTCACCAAATTGCTGAGGCTGGTCTGGAACCTGTAATCTTCCTGTCTCAGCCTCCCAAGTATTGGGATTACAGATGTGTGCCACAATGCCCAGCTGTCTTTTTTTTTTTTTTTTTTGCAGAATTGGGGTTTGAACCCAGGGGCATTCTACTTCCAAGCTATACCCCCAGCCCTATTTTTTATTCTTTATTTTGAAACAGGGTCTCACTAAGTTGCAGAGGGCCTCACTAAGTAGCTAAGGCTGGCTGCAAACCTGCGATCCTCCTTTCTCAGCCTCCCAAGTACTGGGATTGCAAGTGTGTGACACCACACCTGGCCCAGCTGTCTTATGTTTAATATTTTGTTGCTTTTTCTCTATTTCTATGTGCACACATCCTCATACACATTTTTTCTAAACCATTTGAGAGATGTAGACATCACAAACATTTAACCAAGAATATTTTGATATACATTTTTCAAGAAAAAAATTGACTTGCATAACTACCATGCAATTATCAAAATCAGAGGATCTAAGTTGGATAGACTGCTGTTTTATAATTCTCTTTCTGTAGTCAGGCGTGGTGGTGCACGTTTGTAATTCCAGTACTTGGGATGCTGAGACAGGAGGATCACAGGTTAACAGCCAGCCTTAGCTACTTAGTGAGGCCCTCTGCAACTTAGTGAGACCCTGTTTCAAATTAAAGAATAAAAAATAGGGCTGGGGGTATAGCTTGGAGGTAGAATGCCCCTGGCTTCAATCCCCAGTACCACACACACAAAAATCATCATAATAATAATTCTCTTTCTGTACTTGAAATTTGACACATGTGCCAAGTGTTCTCTACAGCTCACTTACCCACATAATGCACCATATTTAGTTGTAAGTAATTTTTTGTATGTGTGAGGTGTTTATTTATTGATTCTCTTTGACGAAGTGGCACAAATAAATGCAAATAACCTTGTACACAGGTCCAAATAATGCTATATCTTATATGCATAACTATAGTGATTTGCAGCAGACAGAAATAAAACACAAGTGACTATGCTGTTTTGCCTAAGGCAAAACAAAGAAACTGCCTCTCTAGAAATGGTCGTTATGTGGGGAGAGAGACTAACCAGGACAGAATATCATTTCTAATGCTTCCTGTTAGATCACTATATTTAAACTGTCCAACACAACCCATTATTAGGACATGATGTAAGTTTTATGGGTCACAGCCAGTATTTTGCTATGAAATAAAAGAAAATGAGAGATTAAGCAATATAATATGTGATAAGGGAAAGTATTATCTTTCGAAACTTTGGTTTCACTTATGTGTGTACATGTGTAAACATATGCATAGGAATCAGATGGCAGTACAGAATGTACTTATGACTGCTTTTACTGTCAAAACAATCGAAGAAGCAGATTAGATCATGTCAGCCCCTTACAGAGCCTACACTGCTTCACACCAATTTTACAGCTTAGGGATTTCTTTTCCCAATAGTCCCTGAATAAAAGATTTAAACCTAAGTAATAGCTTAACTGTACCCAATGTTTTTAAGTGTGTCTTTTTCTTTTCCTCCCTCTTCTGTCTCTCTTTCTCTCTCTCTCTCTCTCTCTCTCTCTCTCTCTCTCTCTCTCTCCTTCTACTCAGTTCCAAAGCAGGATTTCCTGTACTTTTCCATTGTTGGTGTCAGTTTCATGTGCAAAAAGTTTCAGCTTAATATAAAGACGTGTTCTTGAGTTGGAGGGCTTCCACCCACCCCAGCTGGCTAAACATTGTGTTGCAGTAAATAAACACAAACCCTGAAACCAAGTGCACATGTACTCTGGAAAAAAAAAAAAAGACTGGTGCTCTGATAGCTGGCTTGTCACCCATGGTCTGGAGAAACAGTGGCAGACGTAGGAACAGCATCAATAAGTGTAATTCTTATGAGACATATGTCCAAGAAATGAAGCCACCAGATGACTGAATGCTTATGAGATATAGATTTGCCCATTTTAAGATCACAGGGGTTTAAACTTGCTCATTTGCTTTTCTGTCCCCAAATTTAATTATTTATTCATGTCTAAATTGGTCAGTTGGTTTGTTTTGTTTTTTATTAAAGTGGCTAGCTGCAAAACATATTTGTGAGTTCAGTCTAACACATCTCACCAGAAAATCAAATAAAATTTGATTTTCTTTTAATGCTATTGACTAATTTCTATTAAATAATTTTTATTTTTTTATTTTTTATTTTATTTTATGTTTTTTTTTTTTTGCGGTACCAGGGATTGAACCCAGGGGCGTTCTACCTCCGAGCTACACCCCCAGCCCTATTTTATATACTTTATTTTGAAACTGGGTCTCACAAAATTGCAGAGGGCCTCACTAAGTAGCTGAGTCTGGCTGCGAACCCGGATCCTCCAGTCTCCGCCTCACAAGTACTGGGATTACAAGTGTGCGCCACCACGCCCAGCTAAAAAATAATTTTTATTTTAAAATTATTTTTAATAGTGAAAAGATGGAAAACATGAATTTCTTAGTTGTAATATTCTCTTCTCTGCTAAAACATGTATATAAAGTTTTTTACATTTTTGAATTCTTCTTATACATTACTATTTCACTTGTTAATTCACTATATTCATTATTCAATACTGAAGCATATCTACAAATGACATTTATTTTAATATAGACACACTATTTCTTCTTCAAGGATCACTATGAATGTTTCCCTTTATTGACATCCCAAACTCCCTCCACACATTCAGCCAACACTCACTGAGGGCTTAAAATGTATTGAAGGCTGGGCACACAAAAATAAAGGAAAAAATAGAGGAACTCTTTTACACTGTTGGTGGGATTGAAAACTAGTTCAGCAGCTATGGAGATCAATGTGGAGATTCCTTAGAAAACTGGGAATAGACCCACCATATGATCTGGCTATACTCCTCCTGGGCATCTTTCCAAAGGGGTTGAAACCAGAGAACTACCATGATATATGCATACCTATATTCATAGTAGCACAATTCACAATAGCCAAATTATGGAACCAACCTCAGTGGATTACAAAACCAATCCTCAGAATGGATTACAAAATTATGGGATATCCACACAATGGAATTCTACTCAGCAATTAAAGAAGAACAAAATTATGTCATTTGCAAGAAAATGGAAGGACCTGGAGAACATTATGTTAACTGAAATTAGCCAATCACAGAAAGTGAAGGGTCATATGTTTTCTCTAATATGCACAATCTAGGGAGTAAGTAGGATACAAGAGGGACTCCAGATAATGGCGGAGAAACCTCAGTGAAACCAGGGAGATGGTCTAAGGGAAGGGTAGGGGGAAGAGTGAGGTTCATTAATGGAATTAATATGATTGACTATGTGTACATATGTGAATGTACCAACATCAATTTCAGCACTCTGTATTGGGAAGGGGGAATGGGGAGGTGGAGGGGGCACCAAGTACTGTGTGCATGTATGTCACTGTCAACATGATTTACATTATGATGTGAGACTATAATGCACCAATAAAATCACATGAAAAAATAAAATAAAATGAGAAAAAAGACATTCATTTAAGTCAATCTGTATTTCTCTGAATGATTAGTGATAAAATACAGGCATAGAAAGAAAAAAATGATGAATTCTTCAATCTACTTAAAAAATTAAAGGTATCATTGACATAGACTTTGCCGTTCTCTGAAATATCTCATGATATATATTTAAATGAAACACTTCATATAGCTAAACACTCATATTGTGGGGAAGAAGATAAGAATGGGGCTCTTTAATCTATTTAACTTCTTATATGTGGTTGCCATGAAAACAATATAATTTCTAGTAGAGTTTAGGCATATTGATATTTTCAGTCAATAAAGTCTAAGAATAATCTATTTCTATCAAACTGGAAATAATAAATGAAGTTACCTCTACAGACTACCACAGACGCTGAGCCAAAGCTTCTCTTGGATTGGTTCCCAGAACCGACAGTGACTTCAGTAGGAGTTGCATATACACATCTCGGCATCAAAACTAGCTGATGGACAGGATGTTATTACAAAGAGCAAATCTGAAAAATGTTTCAAATATTAGTTAACAGCCAAAGAAAAAAAAATGGCAGTTAATCAAATGTGAAAGCAACATCGTGTAGAGCCAGTTCTGTCCCTAGGAAAGTACATGTGGTTCTTTGTGACTGAGTCAAGCTTCATCAACTCAAGACTAAAATATATGACCTACTTCTCAAAATGGAGGCTTTAATCAAATGAAAAATCAGTTTAATGTCTTAAAAACAAAAAAATAATGAAGAAAACATGTATTTTATGTTATGAAAAATGAATAGCAAAGAAAATGAAATATATAAAACATAGAAAATTAGCACTTAACAGATCCAGATGAATATAGTTCATAAACAACTAGAGTGGCCCCTTTTAAATGTCAATCTGGTTATGTCTGGTTATTTCATGGCTTGTCATTCCTTATATAATAGATACATAATGTTTGAACATGAAACTCAAGGCTTATCTCATGCCTGGCTTTCACCTATCTCACATCCTCTCTCGCCGATGATTCTCAAACACCCACTCTTTCCTCCTGCTCCACAAATTGTCTTCAGTCCCTCACAGGGCTCATATATAAGGCCCTTTATATAAACCATTTCTCCTTTCTGAGAGGCTCTTTCCTTCTCTCTTAAACTAATCATTTCTCCATTAGTTCAATCATCTCTTATTCAAGTAAAAGAACCAGTTCAATTTCCCCACTACCAAACTCATAGAAACTTGTTTTTTCTGTATTTTGCCACCACTGTATTCTCCCCACTAGTACATAAGTTCCAAGTAAAGATCATGTGCATTTTGCTTGTCATTTTGTTTCTGGTGCCTAAAACTCTGCTTTGTATGTCAGGAAAAAAAAAATGCAATAAATATGTGCTGAGTGAGTAAACTCATAAAAAAACAAGGAAAATTTTAATTATCATCATAATTACAGGTTGAGTTACTTTAACACCAAAAAAAGGTAATCTGCTCTAAGTAAATTAAAGCTCCAAATCACTAGTTCATTTCTTTATTCATAGAGAGAAACTCTCTAATCTGCTCCCTAAGTATTTTGGTTCCTAGTAAAAGGCACATATGGTGTATGGAAAGAGCACTAATGAGGATCTTGATAGTTTCCTTTGCTGCACAGAAGCTCTTCAGTTTAATGCAATCCCATGTATTGATCCTCATTTTAATTTCCCGTGCCTTTGGAGTCTTGTTCAGGAAGTCTTTACCTGTGCCTATGTGTTGAAGTGTTGGACCTATGCCCTCTTCAAGTAGCTGCAAGGTCTCTGGTCTGATTTCTAGATCTTTAATCCATCTTGAGTTGGTTCTTGTGCAAGGTGAGAAGGTGGGGTTTATTTCCATTTTTCTGCATATGGTTAGCCAATTTTGCCAGCACCATTTGTTGAAGAGGCTATCTTTTTTCCAATGGATGTTTTTAGCCCCTTTGTCATATATCAATTGGCTGTAGGTATGTGGCTTTGTTTCAATGTCTTCTATTCTGCTCCATTGGTCTATGTTTCTGCTTTTGTGCCAGTACCATGCAACAGAGAGCCAACAGAATGGGAGAAGATTTTTGCCAGCTACCCCTCTGATAGAGGACTAATATCTAGAATATACAGAGAACTTAAAAAAATCACCAAAAAAAAAGTGAATAACCCAATCAAAAAATGGGCAAATGAACTAAATAGACATTTCACAGAAGAAGAAATACAAATGGCCCATAAATGTATGAAAAAATGT
>PVJS01028544.1:0-25433 GCA_004027185.1 Glis glis | reverse complement strand
TTTTTTTTTTTTTTTCGGTACTGGGGATTGAACGCAGGGGTGTTCTACCTCTGCGCTATACCCCTGGTCCTATTTTTTATACTTTATTTTGAAACCGGGTCTCACGAAGTTGCGGAGGGCCTCACTAAGGAGAGAGAGAGAGAGACAGGGAGAGAGAGAGCGAGAGAGCTGAGGCTGGCCGCGAACCTGGATCCTCCGGTCTCCACCTCCCAAAGTACTGGGATTACAAGCGTGCGCCACCACGCCCGGCTGACTTCAAGTTCTATGTACTCCTATATAAGGCATATCCCCCCAAATTCTGATAAGTTTCAAAATTAGGAAACCTATTAATATGAATCATTAAGGCAAATGAGGAAAACAAAACACATCACTGAGATAGACTGTAAAGGTATTTGGTAAATTCAATATGTATTCTTGATTTTTAAAAAATCACCTAGTAAAGTAGAGAAAGAACACTCCTTGCCATAATCAAACCAAATCTATCTTCAGCCAACTATCAATATCATATTAACACTAAAAGCATTTCTTTTTTTTTTTTTTGGTACTGGGGTTTGAACCCAGGGGCATTCTACCTCCGAGCTTTCCACCCCCAGCCCTATTTTTTATTCTTTATTTTGAAAAAGGATTTCGCTAAGTTGCGGAGGGCCTCACTAAGTAGCTGAGGCTGGCCACGAACCCAGATCCTCCGGTCTCAGTCTCCCAAGTACTGGGATTACAAGCGTGCATCACCACGCCCAGCTTCACTAAAAGCATTTCTATTAAAGTAGGAAATAAAATTTTACACTATCATCTGCATGTTTCAGCAATGTTTTAGACATGTCAATCAACGTAGTATGACAGGAAATAGAAATAATAGTTATATTGGAAAAAAGGAGGGAAACAATCACATACTACGAGCTACTAACCTGAGACTGTACTGTTGCAAGAAAAATAACCATTTTAAATCAAATGAAGGTGGTAGTCTTCAGAAAACCATTCCAACTAAACATGACATGATTGAACATAGATACATACATTTTCTTAAGGAGAAGCAAAGATATTCAGTAAACACCTATATTTTTTGGCAAATTTTTAAAAATATAGACTCTAGGTGATAGGATTATTCATGTCTATTATGTTAATTTCTCTTTTTATGCTAGATAATTTCCATAATAGAACAATGGTATCCTGATAATTTTAAGATCAGCAATTTTTGTCCCCAACTATATTTGCGATCTTGAACAAATTATATAACTCCTCTCTTGTCTCAGTTTCCCCATTTAGTCCAACATCTTCATTTTCTTAGGACTTCAATTTTAGTTTAATAGTTCTGTTGTATAATCCCGTGTCTTCTCACTTTTCACATGCTTCAATATATTTCAATTCCTAATGGTTCAATTAGTAATAATCACTATTGAACAATAAATTCAAAATTTAACAAAAATACAAAAACAAGGCATTGTTTTAATTTTAAAATAGCATACTCTCCCTGCCTCCTTTGAGATTTAAAATTGTTTCTTTGTCTAGATTATGGGATTCATGTAGGTTCATTGTACTCTAGATACACACTATGTAATTTTACTCAGCCATAAAGCAGAACAAAATTATGTCATTTGCAGGAAAATGGATGGAACTAGAGAATATTATGCTAAGTGAGATTAGCCAGCCTCAGAAAGGGAAGGGTTAGTTGTTTTCTCTCATATGTAGAAGCTAGAAAGAAATTGGGAAACAAAAAGGATTTCAGGTAAAGGAGAAATTTCAATGGAACAATGGAGGAAGTCTAGGGTAGGGGGATGGGTAGTATGGTGAAGGAGACTTGATGAAGGGTAGAGTTCAAATAATGCTATCAATGCCAATAACATGTATGGAGAGGGGGATGGAGTGAGATGGGATCTGGAGGTAAATACATCAAGCACTGTGAGCATGTATGTTCCTATCACTCTGACCCTCCTTACAATGCACCAAAAAAAGTATATTAAAAATAAAATAGGAAAGAAAAAGAAAGCAACTTAATCTGACTTCTTTGAGAACGCGGAGGTTCCTTGACAGCAATTACTGCCATGGAGAGTGATAGAGACCCTACATTCACAGCTGATGTTCTCTATCAAAATTGCAGTACATTCACTTTGGCAGAGGTCAAGGATCTGTACCGAGATAGTGTAAATATATCCCAGGAGCAATTGTTCACTTTTATTTTTAGAGTGGGTTTATTTTCATTTATTGATGTCACACAAAATAATTCTGCTGTCTATAACCTATGAAAAAATACAATGTAGAACACAAAGAAAGAATATAGTCCATATGATTATATTAACAATATTTTAAATTTATATGCAATTAGACTTACATAATGTTGATGTGGTTTAACATGGCAAACCTATGTTTACTATGTAAAAGGAAACTTTGTTGAGCATAAGGGAGATGTCATGGGGCTATGGGAGTTTCTTATTCTTCCTGTCAAGTTCAGGCTGATGTTTAATACAAGAAATAAGTAGGACACAGAGAAAAGCAATAACCATCTCCAAAAGAACACCAGACATGCCTCCACCTTTCATTTTCATAACCTTTAACATAAAGATAATTTCAAGTCTAGTCTTTTTCTTAGTTTTACATGTGGTATGGTGTACACATGTGCATGTACAGTATCAGGCAATGAAAAATTTATAGGAGGTGGACGTGCTGATTCTAGCATGTCTTTTTATCTTGTTTCTCTATTACTAGATAATAGTGGTTATCAAATATAATTCAACAATATAGCAGAGTGAATATTTCCCCCCAAGGTTTTAATTTAGACTACATAATATGTATTGTAGTCCTTCATATTATGAGTTATAAAAATATCTATTGTTCCTTTATCTATAGTTTAAGAGAATGGCCATAGGCCTTTTCCTTTAAAAAATAGTACTTAAAAGATAAAAATGACAACATCCTTTGCTTGTTGTTTCCTTTCTCCCAGACTTATGAATTGACTCTCATTAGATGAAATGCTTTATTTCCACTTTATTTGTTCAGATTATTTAAAACCTTAAGTTGCAAATGACTATTTTGGACACCATAAACACAGAAGAATTTAGTATTTCTCTTGGTTCATAATTTTAGATTGTTACATTATGCACCGGTGCAATTGGCAAAAGAAATTAGAGGGGCTTTGCCAATGATTCTTAAAATATTAAGTAATAGCCAGGTGTGGTGACTCACACCTGTAATTCCAGTACTTGGGGGGCTGAGACAGGAGGATTGCAGGTTTCAGTCCAGCCTCAGCAGCTTAGTAAGACCCTTTTTCAAAATAAAAAATAAAATAGGGCTGGGGGTGTAGCTTAGAGGTAAAATGTCCCTGGGCTCAATCTCCAGTACCACACACAAAAAAATAATATTAAGATAATGAAACTCTTAGATTTGGGAGGTGCTCTTAGGCCTAAACTCTCACCTGATGTAGGAAGCTGTTCTAAAATACCCCTGACAAAGGGTCACTTAAATTCCACCGGAAACATGCTAGTGATGTTACTACTTCTCAAAGCAGACTATTCATTTTAAAATCGTTTTGAACTGAAAGTCACCTCTCTTTCATGGGTCTGCACTCTGGATCATCATAGTGGAATCTGTTCCCTTTTCCCATATGAAAACCCTTCACCTGTTTGAAAATAGTTATCCAGTCCACTTTCTTCCATTTTCACCTCAAGCCTTTGCTAAAAATCACCTTCTATTCTATAACTATTAATTTGTAAGTAAAGTTTTTCTGACCATCTTTCAGATATACAGTCTGTTAATAACGTAGATTCGTGTGTGTATGGTGTGTGTGTGTGTGTGTGTGTGTGTGTGTGGTGCTGGGGATCAAACCCCGGGGGCTCATGTATACTAGGCAAGTGCTCCACCCTCCTAATGGATCTTAACATAATGCACCAGCTTAAACACAACATGTAACATAGGTAGTAAACAGTATACTACTTTCCTTAAGACACTATGCATCCATCTGCCTTGGCTGAGTTTTTTAAATAGCCACTCATTAGTTACTGATCTGAGCTTTTAGTAAACTAAAAATCCTCAGACCTTTGCACACTGTTCATTAGCCGGATATCTTCCTTGTACTCATTCTGGTGGAATTGAAAATGCAATTATGGGATTCTAGCCACCCCCTCCAGATCTCCCATCTGCATTGCCTTTGCTCCAACATTTCCTTCACCCAAAATACTCCCTTCTGTCTCAGCTGTGTGAAACACTACTCTCTTGTTTGTCTTGCACTTAACTTCCTAGTGCCCACATTATTCTTTCTATTGTGAATATCATTCTGCTTGATGGAAAAGATAAAATCTAGATAAGAGGCAAATGACCCAGATTTCTATCTTCACCTGTCATACCATCTCACCTAAGCAGATCCCTTCCTTGTTCAGCCTTCTACTGTAAACAAAAACCAACTCACATTACATATGATTTGCTTATTCTGAATATAATCTTCATGAGTCCATATTTATTAGCTCAGAGCGCATGTTCTCTTGCACTTCTGTCTGTCTGTCTGTCTGTCTCTCTCTCTCTTGTTTTTGCAGGCACTCTTTGAAATTCTCTTTTAAAATATTTTGAATTTTGAACTCCTTTACGGAGATAGAATTCTGCGAGGCCCCAAGAGCTTTGTCACAGCTTTGTTATAAAGTGGAAGACTCAAAAGTCAAATGTGTTGGAGAGTGTTCTAGTCCCTTGTAGAACAATCTATTGTTTCCTTTACTAAAACTGCATCAAAATCCTATCTGCCTCAGAGGTCTAGTAAGCATTACATGATATTTTTTAAAAAGAAAAGTGCTTAAAATAATGTCTAGTTCAAATTAAGCACTCAATAAATACAACCGGTTAGTATGTTAATTACACTTCCATAGATATAAATGACCATCAAAGGAAATCAGAAAACAGTGGATCTCTTTGTCTTTTGGAACATAAGATGCAGGTGCCTATACCATCTCTATTGTCAGTATCTGGAATCTGCTTCCCTTCACATTGCTCACTGCTCCAAATACTCAAATCCTGCCTCTCCTTTGATATCAATTCCAAAGGTGTCTCTTCCATATGATCTTCCCTGAGAGTCTTTCCTGAAGCTCTCACTACTCTTGGACCTGACTCTTGCTCAGAGAGGATCCTAAAAGTATGAGATCTTTGTAACTCATGCCTGAAGCCCTATTATCTGGCATGAAACCTGGACCATAGTAAATGCTTCATATCTGTTAGGTGAATCAATGACTTAACCCCCTCTAGCCAAAATTAATTTTTCTTTAATATTGAGCATATTACTACTGCCCACCTCTTTGGCCCCTTAGGACTATGAAGCTTTCTGAGTAGATCTGTGTCTAATTGACCCTTGGCTACTCCATAAGGTCTCAGAGCATGGTAGAAACTCAAAACTGTTTTTGAATGAATTATTATCTACTTTTCATTATTACTACAGTAATTTTTTGTCATGGAAGTTTTTAAATCTATACCAGAAAAAGGATTACTTGTAATTTGGCTCTGTCTGAGACATTTTTCTAAAATCAAATGACCACAACCTTAATTTTCTCACCTTCAAAAGCCTGTGGAAAGTTTATGTCAAATTCTAGGAGAATTTCTTGGCTATCTAATAGTGAGTTTCTTTGTCCTTGATGTTAATACATAATTCATCTTACTATGTTGAAAAATGGGGCAGGAGGAGGATCATAATTTGCATGAGGTACTGCCTGACACCACTAGTTTGGACTTTCCCATGGAATACCTAAATTTTTTGGACATTAATCATAGTATAATTAAGTATAATCATAGTATAATCATAGTATATAAACATAGTATAATCATAGTATAATAATCATATAATTAAGTATTATAGAGCCGGGCGTGGTGGCGCACACTTGCAATCCCAGTATTTTGGGAGGCGGAGACTGGAGGATCCAGGTTCGCGGCCAGCCTCAGCTCTCTCTCTCTTTCTCCCTATCTCTCTCTCTTTCTCTGCCTAGTGAGGCCCTCCGCAACTTCGTGAGACCCGGTTTCAAAATAAAGTATAAAAAATAGGGCTGGGAGTGTAGCACGGAGGTAGAATGCCCCTGGGTTCAATCCCTAGTACCACAAAAAAAAAAATTAAGTATTATAGAGAATTTTTATGCATGTAGGAAATTATGTGGAGTGATGGAGAATATAAAACAAATTTAGGATCTTTTCTCTGTTTTGAAGGTAAAGTCCAAACACAAAAAAGCATTTGCACATCAATGAAATGCAATATATAAACTGGCCCTAAAATGAATGATGTACAAAAAGTATACTGCAGACAAATACTGCTAGTCAAAGTACACAAAGAACTCTTAAATTCAATAATGAGAACACAAACAATTCAATTTAAAGAAGGACAAAATATCTAGCCAACTTTACCTAAGAAGATATACAGATGGTAAATACACATATGAATGTGCTCAAAATTATATGCCACTAGGGAAATGTAAAATAATAATGAGATACCACTATACACTGTTAGAGTTACCAACATCTGGAACACTGACAATACCAAATCCTGGTGAGGATATGGAACAATGAATGAGGGACTCTCATTCATTGCCAGTGAGTCTGTAAAATAGAACAGCCACTTTGGAAAACATGTTGGCAATTTCTCCCAAAACTAAGCATATGCTTATGATACAATCCAGCAATCATGTTCCTTGGTTTTAACTCAAATGAGCTAAAAACTCATGTCTACACAAAAACCTGTACATGGATGTTTATGACAACTTTATTTATTAATGCCAAAGTTTGGAGGCAACAAAGATGTCCTTCAGTAGGTGAATGGACAAATTTCAGTACATCCAAACAATGAAATGCTAATCAGCAATAAAGAAATGGGATATCAAGCCAAGAAAAGACACGAGACAACCTTAAATGCGTATTTCTAAAAGAAGAAATAAATCTCAGATGGCTGTGTGACATTCTGGAAAAGACAAAATTATGGAAACATTAAAAGGATCAGTGGTTGCCTGGACCAAGAGGGGAAGAAGGGATAAATAGGCAGAGCTCAGAGGCTTTTTTAGGGCAGTAAAATTACTCATATCATACTATAATGGTGAATACAAGTCACTATACATTTGTCAAAGCCCAGAGAATGTACAACTCCAAGACTGAACCATAATGTAAACCATGAACTCTGGGTGGTAATGTGTCAAAGTAGGTTTAACACTTGTAATAAATGAAACACTTTTGTGAGTGATGTTTGACGGTGGGGGAGGCTTCACATCTATTGGTCAGGGGATGTATGGCAATCTCTGTACCTACTGCTAAATTTCATCATGAACCAAAACTGCTCTAAAAATAAGTATATGTATACATACATACATACATACATATATGTATATATATATACATGCATACATACATACATCATACATGCACATATCAAAGAAAGCTGACAACATCTTTGGAGAAAAATCACAGTAGGATTATGGAAGAAACAAATTTCTGAGAGTGCCCAAATGTTCACTCAGGCTTATATAATAATAAAAAGAATTAACATTCCTTGAGAACTAATTCTGATAATGAAATGGTATAAGCAGTTGATATATATTTCCTTTCAACAGACTAATAAAGGGAAAATATTATATCCATTTTGTACATGGTTTGAGACCTTGTATGGTGAATAACTTTCTCAAGGTCACAGAATGAAGGTGGGGTAGATGTGAGATAGGAATCCAAGCCTGTCTTAAGGCATAGCCAGTGGTGCACCAATGCCTACACTGCCTATCTTGGGGGAACAAGATAATTCAGGTGGACAAAAACAATAGGAAGAACAACCAGGTGGAGAAGTCAGGTTCAGTTCTGGAATATGACAGCTTTATGCCTCACTCATTTTATTTAATACTTATTCAAAACTGCTCATGTATGTCCAATATAAGCAGAGGCAAGAATCTTTCTGCCATATCAGAATTACATACATATGTGTATTTATATTCAATTTATAAGCAGTCTGTCCGATTAAAAGACTTATTGAGGAGAAGTGATTTTTTTTTCAATCTTGGGGCTAAGCAAGTATATTTTCTATCTTTTTAATACTAGTGGTTAGGGTTTTTTTGCCTAATTGATTTTTTAACCTTTCCAAGTATGCCTAAAGACATAGCCCAGAACTCTCCCAAGATTCAACCTCTCTTTTTTATTGTGACTAACCACTTTTAATACAAGGCAATCATTGCAGGCTGAAGGAATACTTGCACCTCTTGCTGGAATACTGTAAAAAGCTATGCAATTTTTGTTGATCTTCCAATGGCTTGTCTACAGCAATTGAAGTTTAACAGTAAGATTTATGACACGGTCTTGAAGTCTCTAACAAATGACTTTGGGAAGCTGGGAAAACTCATGGAGATTAAAGTTATTATCTGAACCTTATAGGGGTAATTAGAAATACAAACTAAAGCATTAGGTCAGCAGTAAGAAACACAAATTATCAATTTAAGCCTTTGTCTATGTTTGGGGAAGAAGTGGCGAGGGAAAGAAGGGATTCGTGATGAAAAGAAATCATACATTCAAATGTGGTAACAGATTAGATCTCAGAAGAATTTCCCAAAGTATCCGGGGACTTCCATGGGGTCAGATCACTACTAGAAAATGCAGAAGTATTCTCAGAGTAAGTTACTAAAACTGCTTTGCATATCTAAAAGAGGAACACTAGAGCTTAGCGTGGGGGTACCCACCTGTAATTCTGGTACTTGGGAGGCTGAGACAGGAGAATTCAAGTTTAAGACCAGTCTCAGCAATTTAGTGAGATTCAACAACCTAGTAAGATCCTGTTTCAAAATAAAAAATAAAATAGGGCTGTGGTTGTAGAGGTAGAACAGTCCTGGGTTTCAATCCCCAGTACCATGAAATGAAGAAAGAGAGAGAGAGAGAGAGAGAGAGAGAGAGAGAGAAGAGAAGAGAAGAAAGAAAGAAAGAAAGAAAGAAAGAAAGAAAGAAAGAAAGAAAGAAAGAAAGAAAAGGAAAGAAAGAAAGAAAGAGAAGGAAGGAAAGAAAGAGCCACTAGGACATTTACAGATATGGAGGCTTTAGTAAATCAAGGTACATTCCCCATATCCTCTTTGGAGGAAAGATAAAATCCCATATCAACCCAGCTCTTTGACACTGACATTTCAAAATATTTTCAGGAAAATCAAGTGAACATTTTTAAAAATATGCAGTATGAGAGGGACACACTTTCTCAAATACAAGAATGTAGCTTATGCCATTGACACAAGGTGTTTTTCTTTAAATATTTCTGACTAGATGCAGATCTTTGCCTGATGCATCCAACTAAAACTGATTTTAAAATCTCTGGACCTTTCTAGTATCTAATGGGGAGAGATGGAGTGTCAATGGGAGGTAACCTTTTTATGGTTTTCTTCACTAAGTCACAAAAATATATAAAATTGCCTATGTGCACATGTGTTTAATGTATTTGGCCATAAAAAGCCTTGGGAATAAAGGGAGAAGTAGGCATTTTCAGGATGTTTTGTCATAATTTTTTTATCAGAATCTGTTTAGACAAGAAAATAAGAATCAAAAGAAGATATACACTGAAATATTTTCAGCTCATATCCTGCTGCTTTCACATTGAAAATTGAGGATCGTAAAACAGTAAACACCCATTAGATTTATGGAGTTTAAGTTCGCAAAACATCTAAAGTGTGCAAAATAGAAGCAACTTTTAAATTATAAAATTATTAGGTGTTCCCATGAAAATTCTTTAACCTACAGATAAGGAGAGTGTGTAATAGAGTTGGGAGGGATTTCCCATACTCAGCTCCTCAATCCATAATTTAAATATAGGTATAAACTGTGAATACATAATACAAGCATTTGTGTGCAGCACATATTTGAGACTGAAAAGTAGAAACTAGTGTTTGAAAATATGTTTTTAATAAAGCATATATAATATATAATAGGCAAACACTAAAGATAGGTTGTAAGGGCAAGTATTAAATGGTTACACCTTCTTCCAAAAAGCATTTCTTGCTATGTGACTCAAAAAAAAATCTGGTTTAGATAGTATTTTAAGCAATAGACTTGTGTGTCTGCCTTCACAGAGCCAAGAGTTTCAATGAGTACTTCTCAACAATTCAGTAAGTCAAATCACAAAGCCTCAGGCTGTCAGAAAAAAAAAATATCCACTGTAAATTTTGACAAGAGTGAGAAAAAATATATGATACATTTGCTAGCATTCCTATTGTGAAAAATACTAGAATTGGCCCATGGCCTCTATTGCTAAGAAATTTAATGTAATTACTTTTTATGGTATTGTCTAGACTACAGCATTGGCAGGATTTTTATAAGTCGATGTTGGGAATAAATTAAATAAAGACTTAAGTGTTCTTTCTTCTTGCCCCTTTCCAAAAGAACACAATTGTGATTTAAGCATATGAATGTGAAGATAAAGGTGTTTATGGGAAAATGTAGAAGTAAGGTCCAGTGTTGTACTTAAAAGAATGTGTCTCTGAGTGACAGTACTGAAATGCAGGATTGTAGGGCAGGGCTTCTGATTCAGTAGATCTGGGATGAACCCTAACATCTTACATTTCTCATAAGCTCCCTAGTGATCTTGATTCTACCAGTCTGCAGATCACACCTTGAGTAGCAAGGTTATTATGTACAGAGAAGCTTCATGGATAAGATCTATCTTCTTAAATTGCTACATAATTTGAATATAAATTATATGGAAGGTCCTCCTTCCCAGGCTTTCTAAAATCATAGGTTAGGCATGATGCATATTTTTAGGACAAAAATTGGAATAGTAGTTTGATAATGGTGTTTATCAGCTGGAAAAATTTCATTATTCTCTTAAATAAAATTTTCTACCTCTTCTACAAGTGGCTCAACAAAAAAGAGAGTATGGCTCTGTGTTTGACTTTGTTTTCTGTACATTCAAAATCAGGCTCTATAACTATTTTCAGAAACCATAGCAGTGAACTTCTGAGCTACTGGTCTCAAGAAATCTGGGGTCCCTGTGGTCTTAGTAGCTACTGAGGCTGTCAGACCTTCAGATTTTATTTCCACTGGCTGAAGAATGGACAGTGATGTCCACCATCATAGCCTTCTTCTAACATAAGTCTGGAACACATTTTAATTTACCACAGAAGGATTTCTTTGCACATAGGCAGAGTTTAAAGCCACGTTCATTTTTGTTTGGGAAAGACTGTGCATCTCAAGAGGCAGAAGACCCGTGTACTAACTTAATCATGTTTTAGTTGGTCTTACAGACTTTCTGATAAGCTTTAGAATTGAATTTGCCAGTTGGTTTAGAACTAGTGTTTCTTGTCTCTAGGATACTGGGAGTTTTGTGCTGCTCATCTGGCCCAAGTTAGAATTGCTCCACATATTACCCTAAAAATTATCATCTGAGAACTTAATCCTAAAATAGCCACTGAATCAATTTATGTTTAGTTTAGGCTTTGCCAAAATGTCTAAACATTATATATGTTTTCATTTTTTGAAAGGTCGGCTGTCCTAGAAAAAGCTCTTTTTAAAAAAATTTAAACAAAAGAATACAAACAAACCAAATTTACTCATTTTCTTATAGGATACTTTTCCTGCTAAAGGTATTCCCTAACGTAACCTTAGGGCCTTCCTTTATTTGGGGAAGGTAAGCAGAGGTCACAATTAAGTGTGGATATAAGTCCTTCTGGAAAACCTCAAAAGAAATGAAATCTCAGTTTCACAGTGTCTTTTCTCAGAGCTTTCTTTGTCATGTGTAAAGCCTGTGGCAGGATTAGGGAGATGCAAATCCTTACCATAAACAGAGAAAAGTGGAAAGAGAAGGTTCATTTTTTTTAAAAAAATCTATCATTTAAGTATAAAATGTAAAAAGTGGGAAAATATACCGAAAGAGTATAATCCTAGCTCAAGAGATTTTGTTTTAAAATCCCAATTCAGCTAACAAGGCAAAAGGAACTAAAATATATGGATGTATACAAAGCCTCCTGGTTCACCTATCAATCCTGGCACCTGCCACCTAACCAATCCATTTTAATGCCATTTTTCTATATTTGAATTATTTTTATGTTTCAGGTTTGCTCTTAATTTTTTCACTAGAACTCAAGAAGAATGAAAAAAATTCTCATAAGTAACATAAATAGGCTCTTTCTGTAGGTTTGTCTTTAGAACAACGTTCAGCCATGTATTTGGCTTACTATAAGAATGGCTCTGGGTTCTTCTGAACTCCATCCTATGTTCTGCTGGGAGCAGCTGCTAACAGATTCTTGCTGGATTCTTGATCAAGAAGTCAATAATAAACAGTCAAATAAATAGATAAATTAATAGTATCCTTGTAATTATTCTCACTTGTTTCTCATGTAAATGCAACCTCAGTGCATTCTGATTTGTAGTGTGCTCTCCAAAAGAATATATGTAAGGTAGAGGAAAAATATCAATAAAATTTCAAAGTTAGAAAAAAAGAAATGACTATATGCCACACCTTTTTGTTTTGTTTTGTTTTGTTTTAGTTTGGTTTGGTTTTGATTTGGTACTAGTGATTGAATCCAGGGCTATTCTACCTCTAAGCTACACACCCATTCTCCCTGCTATTTTAAAATTTGAACCAGGGTCTCTCCAAGTTTCTGAGGGTCTGGCTGGCCTTGAATCTATGATCCTCCTGTCTTGGCTTCCCAAATACAGGGATTATAGGCATGTGCCACCGTGCCTGGCTTCATATCACACCTTTTTAAAATATGATTAGGACATTCTGAGAAACGTCCAAGTGCCCAAATACATATACCCCCACACAAACACCCCCACATGCATGCACACACATGTGTGTATATATACTAGGGCAAAAGGTAGGTCCAAAGTCCAGGAACCATATATTAGCAAACTATTAATCACAATATTGTTATTAGTTTACTCTTAGGGTTAAACATGCTAACTTCATCCTCAAAACTTTTTAAGAACAATTACTTTTTTAAAAATAGACATTCTGCTATATAACAGAGGCACATGCTATGTACAATGTGAAAATGCAAACATCTTTTCCCCACACTCTTAGGTTGTTGTTTAAACATAAATGCATATTTCATTAAAATAGGTAGCTTAAAATAATTGAATGTATTGATTTGATAATAATACTTATCTACTTCCCATAAACATTATCTCCTTTGGGAATTTATTATAATACAGATTCTAAGTTATGAAAAATGAGTCTTTGCATTTATTGGTCAACAAAAACTCTCACTTATCCTGTCTTTACTACAGTAACCACTGATGCCACAAAACCTGTATTCCATTAAAGCATTTTAGGGGGATTTTGGGTAAGCTCAATTGACTAAATATGGCTTTGACTAACTGCTGATTCTTGAACTTAGAGTGTGAGAATAATAACAGGGATGTTATTTATTAAGCAATATAGTATGCTAGAATTTTGTTTTAAGCACTTTAGTTGTCTCATTTAATCCTTATGGTTGCTTTAGAAGGCAGGTAGCATAGTAAAATTCCATTTCATAGATGGTGACACTTAGGCTAAAAGAATTTAGCAAAGACGACACAGCTAACCAGTGGCAGAACTGGGATTAAAATTTTATGTGTGTTTCAGAGTATCTTATATACTACATTGTACCACTCATAATAAAAGCCTCTTAACCAGGACAGCATACAGTAAGGCACAAAATTGAGGGATACACACTATGATTCATTTGATTAGAATAGAAGAAAATCATGCTTTGTTATTCAGGCTCAGTGAGACTGAATCATTGATGTACTTAAAGCAAACCTAAGGCAAACCATACAAAAATAAAACGTTCCTAAAGGTAAATAAAGCGATGAGTGATTTGCAATGCAGTATGAAACAGTATGCAACAAGAATGGAGAAGGATGTATTAGATAAAGTCTGCTACAAAGGGAATTTTCTTTAGCAAATCTTATGTACAAAAACCTTTGGAGAAGAAGGGTACAGTAGCTGAATTTCATAAAAAGTCTCTGGGTGATAACATATGCTGAGCACAACTAAAGGTAGTCCTTCAAGTCTAGATGGCCAAGATGCACCAGAGCAGGTACACTTTCTATTTAAATATCCCTTCAAAGAAATTTCATTTGTTTACCAAAATCTATTCACACTTGTTGAGAAGCATCTTTCTTCACTTATCTCAATGTGACAATGAATCAAAAGTACCTTCTCTTCTGTTACCAGAGGTGATAATGGAGAATCTCAGATCCTCACTGGAAGTGGGAAGATGTCTTTTCAGTGTTCCTAAGAGCAAAACCTAATTTTCCCAAGTAAAAATCCCTCCCTGAGGAGTTGCATTAATGAGGTCCACAGCAAAGCTTGACATCTGACTGCTCTAATTATCTCAGGCTGACTGCCAAGGAGTCCTCTTTCCAGCAGCCTGTAGCGAAGAGTGAACTTTAATCCTTTCCCCACTCACTATTTTCACAAAACATGGGGCTCTTCTTTGTTTGTGATCATTGTAAAGACATATTAATCTTATCTGACATGACCTGCTGAAATAGAAGAAGTGTGCATAGAAACACCTAGGAGAAGACTGTGTTCCAGAAAGCGCCACAAAACTTGTTAGAACAAAAACTCATTAGGACCAAGATTTGAGAGATATCAACCATTATATTCCTTGAGAAATCTGACTTTTCTTTCCAAAGACAGGAACAGGTTTATACATGATGTGCTTTTTCCCAAATATTCATTAAATTATCAACTAATCAGGCCAACTTTTATGATCCCTAGGTTTGCATACAGATATTAAATGAATTCATTCTTTTACTCATTTGTTCAACACATCTATTGAGCTTTCTACATGCCAAACAGCAGGCTAATTTTCTTGTGTTAGACCTTTCCTGAGGAAATCATCCCAGAAAAAAAATTTCTGACCTTTGTTCTCTAAAAGTTAGATACCAAAGAATTCATAGAACCCAATTCATTGAGTAATTTTTCAAATGTGCTTCTATTCATTCATTCAATCCATATTTACTGAGTATCTGTTATATGCCAGGAACTTTTCCAGTTGCCAGGGATACAGAACAGCAATTAAACAAACTCATGAAATTTCTGCCCTCCTGGAGTTTTCAATCTAGAATAGGGAAACAGAAAATAAATGGAATATATAGCATAAGAACGGGGTAATGGAAGTGTGAACAGGTGGCCCTAGAAAGAAAGTAGCCAGAGAAGGCCTCCCTGCTAAGGTGACCTTGCAAAGATCAAAGGAGGTTAGGTTAAAAAAAAAAGTCAGTGTCTAAAAGGAAAACATTTGGGGCCAGGAAAGGCCATATAGAAAAGTGTGGAGGCGGAAACAAGTATAGCATGTTTGAGGAAGCCAGTGTGGCTGGAGTAAAGTAAGGAAGAGGTATGATGGAGGAACATGAAGATCATAAGATCATGTAGGAACTTAAAGGCCAATAGAAAGGTTTTTTGTTGTTGTTGTTGTTGTTCTACTCCAGGTGAGATAGGTAGTCATTGGAGGATTCTGAGTGGATGATTGATACAATCTGGATTAAGGTTTTAAAAAGCTGGTTCTCAGAATCCTTGGAAGCTGACCCAAGGAAGCCTAAAGCACAGATACAAAGAACAATTATTAGATTATTCAAATAGTGAGAAGTGGTTAAAATCTGTTTATTTTATATCTAATATCAAAGCATATTAAGGTGGAGCCAATAACATTTGCTGAGAAATTGGATGGAAAGAGTGGGCAAAAGGAAGAACTGCAGGTGTTTTCAAAGTTCTTGAAATAGAACAAGAATCATGGACCTTTCGAGAAGGCTTATATGAAATGACTAGATTTTGACAATTAAAGTTTGTGCAAGCTTGGGTAATGAACAGGGCATGTGAATTTAGGATATGAAGATGAAATTTGGAAGTATCACATTCAGATGATATTTAAAGCCATGGGATCTCCAGGGGCATGAGTATAAATAGTGAAAAGAAACACCCAGATCTGATATCTAGAGGTCTCTAAAGAGAGACACTAGTAGAATAGTAGAAGGGAATTGGGGAAGGGAGGTGGGGAGGGGTAAAGGAAAGGAAGAACTGGTGAAAAAAAACAGCTCAAATTATGCTGTGCCCATGTATGAAGGCATCACTACCAATATCACTAATATGTACAGGAGGGGTGGGGAGCAGGTGGGACCTGAAGGGAAACACACCAAGTCCTGTGCACATGTTTGTTTGTATGACTTTGAATCTCACTATGATGGATAATTAAATTGCACCGATAAAAGTATAAAAACAAATAAATAAAATTTGACCAGAATAAAAAAAGAGATTAGGGAGCAGAGGAAGAACCAGAAAAGGAGATCGAGGAGAAGCAACAAGAAGAGCAGATGAAAAGGTGGGAAAGGGTACAGGTCTAGAAAACAAGTGAACAAGTGTTTCAGGAAGAGGAATTATCAACCATGTAAAATACGTCTTGTACTCCAAAGAGATGAGGACATAGGTTTGATGTTGATGGTTACTGTTAACCTTAATAAGAAAAGTGAAAATATCATTTTCCTAGCTAAATTCTGTACTCCTGATAGTCAGGGCTTATTTATACAGGTAACCAAAACTTAAGAGTTGCATTCCAAATTTATTTTATACTGATGTTGTCTAGAACTCTAAACATCATTTTTCATAAAATTTATGATATTTAAATATAGATTATAGGGAGTTTCTCAAGAAAGCCCACTTTTTTCCATTGTTAATAATGGAGTCAAACCAAAATAATAGAGGACTATGAATCTTTAAAGCACCCGGTAAGTTATTATGACAAATGCACACACAGGTAACCACAGCAAGGTAGAAAACACTTCCATCACCTTCAAAAATTTCATTGTGTCCTGTGGTGATCAATCCCCCCTACACCCCAGGCACTAATCAGATTTTTCTTCCCGTATTTTCATCATTTCTAGAATATCTTATAAGTGGAATTATACGTCTATTATATAAAATTGTTTTGTGGTCAGACATTTATTAATCAAACATTTATTGTTTCAGGTTATATTCAGAAACCCTCTGTTGTTGTTTCACATCCATATGCACAAACTAATATAAACATTCCTATTTTGGAATTGTCTCTATTCCCTGATATTCTGATCACTCACGTAGTACCTAACTGTAATCATCCTCTAATCTATTTATTGAAAATGTGGCAGCAACATTGCCTATCAATTCACAATGTTGATTCTCAGCAATCCTAAATTTAGGAATAGCAATATAAATTCTACACTTGAATAACATCTATCTTTTTTTTCCATTTCATCATCTCTTATTAGCACAGAGGTATACTTCTAGAGTTTTCTCTCTCATGTAACTTTAAGCACATAAAATTATACATCTGGCCTCATGCCAGGAACAGGGACTGACAGGATATGAAAACCTGGGGATAACAGGGATCTAGCTATTTCTTTTTCAAGAAATTTTTTCAACCTGAGCCAGAAACTGAAAAGACAGATGAAAATGAGGCAACCCAGTGACAAGAGAGCAATAAAAACAATCATGTTTTCTTCCATAAAAACATATTAACTAAGATTCCAGCTTTAATATTAATACTTTATGTTACAGCTAAGCTTCAAAGTAAATGAACTTCCCATTTATATGCTGATCTAGGGACATGAATACCAAGTTGCAGATGGGGTGTCAATTAGTAATAAAGAAAGTTTAAGAAAGTGAAAAATTCCTACAGAGTTTAACATGCATATGCCCACATTCATACCAGGGTAATGCAAAAGAACATGGTTTATTTTTCAAAGTGACCTTTTTGAAGGTGTTCATACTATTTATCATTTTCCTGGACTTCTCCATGGTATAACATAACATTTTTTAACACAAGCTAGCTTTTTGTTTTAGGAAATTAGGAGTGACTTATGAGTGACCTGCTTACTGCATTAGGAAACATGCTATTTTATTCAAGAGACCATCAAACAGAACAAAGAAAGGGAAAACAGCAAAGAAAAGAAAATTGCAGTCTTAGGAATAAAAATGTATTCCATCCATTTTGGCACCAAGACTATAAAAATGCCACCAATAGGCAGGATTTTAAACAAATGCCCTTTTCAGCATACAGTTTTAATACAGAAATTGACATATTGGGCATGCAGCACACATTAGAACATTGCTCTTTCTGCTCCAGATGTGTTTGATTGACCTTGAATAAATGTCAAGAAATATACCTTCCCTGTCCTTTTTTCTGACTATAATTCACCTTCCTTCATATTTAACTATTGCTGTATCATTTATAACATGCACTCTGTTTAAGTGGTAGGTAAAGGTGCAATTCAGCAGATAAAAGAAAAATCATATTGTAATATACTAAATAAAAGGGAGACCTTTGGTTGAATAAAAAATTGGTACTGCTAATACAACAGATATAGTTGTATTTCCTGTAGATTTCAAGAAATAACAATTTTAGAATAGCAACTAAGATATAATGAAAACAAAAATAGAATGTGAATAATTTCCTGTCTTTATGGTCAGCATATTTTATCATTAGTCATTCTTTCTCAGCCTATATAGGAAAATACATGAAGCAAATGGAGATCCTTTTTCTCTTCTTTGAGAGGGCATCTCATTAACATTAATAGAAACTATGCCCAGAAAAAAACATTAACATTAATGGAAACTATGCAGAGAAAAAGCTTTAGATTAGCTTTTAGTCTTTTAAAAAGCTTATACATTGGCTGCCTGTCCCAAAAAGACAGTCTGGGAAGATACTGATCACTTTTTTGCCTCATTTCTTTAAATTATATCTTTTATTAAATTATATGGAATAAATCCTGAGTTGGAAACAGCACAAGAAAACTTAAGCTGCAATAATATTTACTCTCCCAATAAACCAGGAGCTTTCACAAACGATATGTCTTACTGAAAGTCACTGGGCAAGTTATATGACCATGATTCTCATGAGCATCCTCTTTGTGCTTCCAATTAGGCTGTCTGCCAGGAGTTGAAATGATTATCAGTAAATATAAATTTAATAGCTTTGCTTTGCAGTTTCCCCCATCATTCTTGGTTTCTCCATCCACTGGGGAGATAATGTGAGTCAGAGCTTATTCATGGAACATATGACAATAACCGAATCTGAGCTTAAATGTGGGAGAACATTAAAAGGGCAAGGTAAAATAAAATAAAAAACGCATTATTTAATACTCACTTTACCTTTGCACCAAATCACTGCTCTAATTTTAAAAAATAAGCAAAACTCAAAACATTTCTAAATTATACCTTATCTAAAAGTTTTAAAAACCTGATGAAAATAATACTTGAAAAAACATGAAGGGTGTTGTTGTTGTTATTGATGTTGTCACTTGAACTAGGACTCTGAAAACTATTTACACTTTAAATATAATTTGGCCTGGCTTTGAGCTCTTCAGACTGGGGCTTTCTAAAATTTACCAATATCTTCTCACCCTCTTTCATTTCATCATCAGGAATCCACAGGAAACTGGCTACAGGTGTTGGTCTAATATGTCTTCTCTACATCTTATCACTTATCTCTCCACATAGGGAACACAAGAACAGCAGAATAGCAAAATCCAGGAAGTGTTATGACTATGCTGTAGAACGATAGTAAAGTAAATAAAATATGAAGTCTTCATGTTTTGTTTTTTATCCCATCAGAAATAGCTCTTAAGTATTAAATAGTAGAAATATATCCCTTCACGTTTTCTTCTATGTGCAATAAAGGTGAGATACAATATAAAGCAAAAGAAAAAGACTCAGGAAAAAGAACAATTTTCAGCATAACCTGATGGCAAAGGGCTTATAAATTCCAAGGAACATCAAGCAAAAATGAGCTTAGTAAAAGAACTTTCCTAGCTGGGGTGGTCTGTGCCTATAATCACAGTATATGGGAGGCTGAGACAGGAAGATTGCAGGTTTGAGGTCAGCCTCAGCAATTTAGCAAAGCCCTCAGCAACTTAGTGAGACCCTGTTTCAAAATGAAAAGGTCTGGGAGTGTAGCTTAGTGGTAGAATGTCCCTAGGTTCAATCCCCAGTACAAATAAATAAATAAGTAAATAAATAATAAATAAATGAACTTCCTTGACTATCTTGACTATACTCCTCTGTTATGTTCATTTTTCCCTTATTCTTCAATCATAAACTGCTTTCATCACTATTCCATATGTAAAATAGCTGAAAGATTGGTTGCCTGGGTAGGAGAAAAAATTAAGTCATGGCAGCTTCATCAAATACTTTTAAAGCTACTGAGTCAAGCAGAGATATCTTTGATCTTTACTGTGAGAACAGGATGCTTGTCTCGCTCAACACCGCCTGGCACATGATAGAAGCTATATTTGAAAAGATACATCCTAGAAGACATGAGATGGGTGGTACTAGGACAGAACACTGAAAAATGGAACAAGAAAAGGAGAAAGACGAAGAGTTCTGATGACATCTTTCATCTCCTGCTCTTCTTGAGTCTATGTGTTCTGATGCTTTAGCCAGATTGAGTTAAATTTCCTTCTTTTACATTTGAAAGCATCCCAATTCACACAGTAACACCAGGAAATGTGAGTGGAAGGTTTCATTTTTTGGCAATGAAAGGAAGGGTTTAAACTACAAATGTTTACACAGATATTTATATTAGTGGAGTTCTAAGAAGATAAAGATGATTTGCCTCTCACGATAATAAAATGAATGCCATGAAGTAAAATAAATCTTATTCTGATTGCTGAATACACATTCGATGCTCAAAAAGAGTACCCCAAGACAATATGAATTGTTTAAAACCAAAGATTGTTATAAACATAACATTAAAAAAATGAATAAAGATATCATGAGCAGCAAATCAAACTGAAACAAATGAATTCTCATGGTGGCAAAACTCAAAGGAAATCATTCTGATTTTGCTGAGTTAGGAGACTCAGAGCCTTAGAAATATTATTAGGAATTTAGACTTAAGAAGAAGTAAAAATTCCCCAAACCCCTTCCCCCCAGTTGCCTGAGCAGGGAGCAGGCACTTCTAAGAGTTAAGGAACTGTTTCCTAGGCAACCTAGAGTCAAGACCCAGGGGCTCTCCCTAATGTAAGCAAGAGGGCCAGTTAAAGGACTGGTGAGAGTATGTAACTTGACTGCTTTCCTACCTCCTGTATCTTGCTCTGCTAAGGGTAATAAATAATCACGCATACTCCTCCCCTCTCCAGAGTGGGAGACCGGGGGTATAAAAGTTGGGTAAATCCTTTGTTCATTACTCAGTCGTGTGGCATTGGTCAACTGAGTCATTCACTGGTGAAATAAAAGAAACTTGTTCCATATACTTGCCTCTGGATATCTTCTGTTCTGGGCTCAGGGGGTAAATTGAGGCTCCTGCAACATTTTGGCGACTCTGGTGGGATTCTCTACCCTGGGCCCAGGACAAGGTCCAGGGCACTTTGCCTCCTCTCCGGTCTGGGCCTCCTGGGGAGTCGGCTTTCTCCCTCATAGACACTGCCCACTGAGCATGCCAAGGGCCCCTGTTGCCACTGTGTGGAAGGCTTCTCCTGGAGGGGGTCGACTCTGGGGCCCAACCACTGAAGGTTTAGGCCGGAAGAGGAACAATTCATTATGTCCATCCGTGTGGAGGTCTGAATCAGGTGGGCCACCCTGGTGCTCAGTTAGGACAGGACCAGAGTGGTGCAAGAGGGGCCTGATCCCCCCCTTCTCAGTGAGTTCCCCAAGTAATGTCAATGGAGACATGAACACGGAACTCAGCTAAGAAATCGGTGGGTGTGCATGTGTGGTGAGTGCAAGTGTGTGGCTGAGACAGTTGCTGAAGTCAAACTCCGGTTTGTACTTCAGAGGGCTGAAACACTCCCGTGAGGGGGACGGCAGGGGCCCGTGCTGTCTGCTCTCTTTTTAAGGTGCCTCGGGCACTGGCCTGGATTTCCTAGGCAGGAATGGGAGGGAAGCTGAGTAAGTCTGCTCCCTTAGACCTTATGATTATAAGGTCTAACTCCGGTAGGAAGAGACTCCCTGACTAACGTTCAAAGGAAGGGACGTAAAAACGGAATTCAGTGATGGATTCCGGTGAGTGAGTGATGACTGTGAGTGTGTGATGTGTGTAACTAAACTGCCTGGAAAGTGGCCCAGGTTGTGTGAGTGTAAACGTGTCTGAGGACATGGAACCTCGAGCAGGGAGTTCAAAAGGAAAACTCCAAATTTTACCTGGCCAGGGGCCTTTGGAGGATGGCCCCCTCATCAGGTTTCCAGGGCAATGGTGCTCTTTTCCATGGCAACGGTGCCTGGGCCATTTGTTTAAACTATCTCATATTTGGGTCATTTATTTTATTACCTCTATATTCCAGGGCCTGGTCAGGCAGGAGGGTAAAAGAGGGGTTACAGCTAAAAGTAACCCCCCCAAGATGGTTTTAGGTCATCTTACAGGAGGCAGATTCTTCTGGACTTGCTGCAGATGTAGCTGCAGGGGGGCAAAGCAGGCGCGGGGACCCCAAAATCTTGAGTCTCAAGTGGCAGTCAGGAGCCAAATTTGTCAGGGTGAGCACGATAGCTCTGTGGAGAGTCCTAAGGAGTTCCCCGGCCTGGGAAGGGGAAACTCATCTCAGGGCCCCCAGAGTCCTTGGGTCTATAAGGAAAAGAATTGCAACACGCGCCAGTCAGAGAAAAGACAGAAGTTTAATTCAAGGAAAAGGGAGATACACATTCAGGGAAATGTGGGCCACCTTAAGGTGTGAGAGCAGCAGCCCTGAATTCTTACAGTCTCTTTTATATAGGCACTGGAGATGGGGAGGGAGGTTGGTTAGAGGTACTCGGTGGGAAAATGCCTCCTTTCTTTGAAGTTTTCCGTGGGCAAAAGATGTGGATTTCCTCAAGACAGCTCTTCCGGGAGCAGAGACGAGCAGAAAAAAAAAGTCTGATGGAGAGAGGGTGGCCAGCTGAGGGTAAGGCTTTTTAACAACAGGTGTAATCTTTTGGAGTTCTGGTGGAAGGTGAAGTTCTTTCTCTTCCAAAAGTAATCGCCTCAGGAATTTCGGATGTGAAGCTAGCCCATTGTGTTCTTAAAGATATGGGTCTTGCCTCTTTGGGCATGTCCCAGGCAAGCCTCACAGAGCAAGCTAGATTTTAAAACTGTATTCTCCGTCCCTTTCCAACTTACCTCCTTTCTACCTAAAATTTTATCTCTTCTATTTTACCTCATCAAAATTTACATATAAATAAATGGCTTACAGCCAATGCTGCTCCATTCACCTAGATTCTAAAAGTTGAGAGAGCTCCCATTGGCCAGTTTCTGACTATGGGGGTGGGTTTAAACTTCCACCTCCTTTGGTGTGTTGGGAAGAAGAACAAAGGAGTGCTCTCCACCACCCCAAATTTAATATTCATGAAAGAGGAGGTGTCTGTTTTACACCTATCTGTTGCCTCTGGAGGGAGTGGTTAACAAACTGACTTGTGCTCTGGATAGATACAGCAAAATACAGCCTTTTATTACAGGGAATACAGCCGTTTTCATTGTTTAAGCTCATGGATTTTCACAAACTAACCCTGGGTTGGCGTGTATATATCCTCTGTCTTGATTCATTTTTGTTTATCTCTGATTTATTTCTTTTGTCTAGCTAGAGACTTTCTGGGTTTTTATCTTTTTTATTTTTTTTCGCTGCCTTTACTCAGCAGCTATTCAAGGATTAGCATATTAATAAAATGAGCACTCAAAAAAAAGAGCTCACTCTTAAAGGGACTTGATTCCATTATTTAGGAAAAATCCAGGATTTAATTCTAAACTCTTAAGTTCATGGTTTCTCTGGTTTCCTGGCAAATCAATAAATTTCTTTTTCCTTCTTCCCAAAGGCTTGTCCCAATTATTTGATTTGGCAAATTGGGACAAGTACCAGAATTTGGTTACAACTTTGTCAAGGGAGGCGGGACTCCCCCTCCCACCCTCTTACTCCACTGAGGGAGTGAGGTGGGGAAACTTGCAGAGTGCTGACAGCTCTGGATCTGGGAGACAAGGAAGACTGCCTGGGGTAAAACTGTCTGGACAGGGTGCTCTCCCACAAGGGGCAGAGGAGATTGGAGACCTCCCAGCAGCTGCCAAGGTTCCTTTCACCTTGGGGAACTCTCGCCTTCCTCTCCCTGAGTGGGTACAACTTGCTCTGCTGTTTGGATTGATTTGGGAGGAAGGAAACTAAATACGTAAGTTGCGACAACCTTGGCCACTGGAGTAAGTCCCCCTTGAAATGCACTCCACAGCCCTTTGATTCCTCACATTTGGGCCCTTTTGGTGGTGAGGGGCATCCAATTGGCTCCACTTATGAGAAATTTTGTAACTTTTGTAGTTAAGAGGAAACTAAAAATTTCATTTTTTGGGGGGGGACTTGTCCCCATTGGTGAACGGGGATTCTTGTCCCATTGTCTTATCTGCTGTCTGAAGATTCCCATTAGTCTGTTTGTGGGCCCTTTTGGTTGACTCTATGTGTGTGTGTGTCTGTATCTGTTTTCCCTTTATAAAATGCCAGTACTGTGTAGGATCCCATAAAATATCTTTGAGGATCCCAGCTAAAGGAATCACTCAGAACTGTAGGAGTAAATTTAAAAAATAATTAAATTAATTATGGCTGATGATATATAAAGTATTTTGAGTATAGTGTGATCTTATGGTTAAAATTATTAGGCCAAGTGAAAAGAGATTCCAGTGTCCTTTGTACAAGTGTCTATACAGCTACAAGATAAGTTCATAATGGCCTGGGTCTAAATTAAAGATACAGAGAACAGCATCACTTCCAGTGTCTTAGCAGGGAAAAAAAGTTGAGAGAGATTTAAT
The DNA here is from genome assembly GCA_004027185.1 of Glis glis. NCBI lineage: Eukaryota > Metazoa > Chordata > Mammalia > Rodentia > Gliridae > Glis > Glis glis. The sequence continues at coordinate 771 of PVJS01028544.1, read as the reverse complement.
AAGTGTAAACTAAGATTATCTTCTCTGCTGCACTTTTGGGGTTTTTGAGGCAATGATGTCTTCCATAAAAGTGGCAGTTCCCTTGCCCTCAGTAATGACAGCGACGATGGTAATATACCTTGATGATGTCACCCCCCCCCCAAAGCGACACCAGTACCTGAACAACCTCCTCCAGATGCAGCACAGGCAGACAGCTTTCCCATGGTCTGGTGGCCTGGGCTGGGTAAATATATAGTTTATCTCCAGTCATGGTGCTAACAAAGTGATACTTCCTCCCCTGTCTTCAGGGACCAAGAACTGCTCCCCTGACCTGATTAATGAAAGCCTAATAAAGAATTTGGGAGAGTTTCAGTTAAACCATGGAGTTCTTCTGTAATATGCAGATAACTTGCTTATAACCAGCTCCAATTATGGACACTGATTAAGAAAAAAAATGCTTTTAGATAAAAAAAATAATTAAATGTCAAGGTTTTGTTATAAATAACTGAGTTTTCCCACAAGGGGAAAAATTCTTTTTGTATATGATAAAGCAAGTTAGAACTAAAAAAAAAGAAATTAAAAGGGGTTTTCTCAGAGGTACATTTAATGCCTTCAGTTTATGTTTAAAACAATTGAATTTTCTTAAGTTATTGATATGCTCATTGTAAAGTTCTACAGAACTAGCCTAAAAAGAAAAAGAAAGAATTTTGCATTTTATTATATTTAAAACAATAGGGTTTTCTGCTCTTACTAGCATTTCCAGATGCTTTTTTTTTTTTTTTTTTTTTTTTT
>PVJS01028543.1:0-25434 GCA_004027185.1 Glis glis | reverse complement strand
ACACACACATATATATACATACACACACACACACAGAATAGTGAAACAAAACAAAATGTGTCCTGAGCAAGCTGTCATCAGTGGGCACTTAATGACCAAGAGACACTTCTCTGGGGGTACAGAGCCCCAGAATCCTCAGCACACCTCCAGGGCTGTTGGCTACTGCACCTACATAGGCCAATCACTGCTCATGTGAACACATGCTATAAACAGAAAGCAAAGAGGCCAGGTGCGAAGGGCCCGCCTCCTGTGATCAGACCTCACGTAAAAGAGAATCTATTTAGGTCTCCCTTTAAGTCATAGACGGGGCCACTTAAGCGGCCATTCTCCCCAGCCCATTCAGACACTTAGGAGAAAATGTTTTATTAAAAGCAGCCAATGCATTATGAAAGTGAATTGGGCAAACTATAATGTTATTGGCTCTGAAGCCAAGTAATAAAAAGGTAACTGTGAACAGGTGTGCCAGTTAACGTCATTGGTAATTGCCTAAGCATGGTAACCTCCAAGAATCTGCCTCTATTCAGCTCATACAACTGAAAGTGCAGAAAGTAAGAAGTACAAACTATGCCCACTTTTTTAAGCTCTTTATTTTTTAAAAAAATTTATTATAAGATCCCCACCTGGGCCATGATTAAGCCCTCATTATGGCAGTAACAATAGCTCCATTGTTTTTTATTCTAATAACCATATTTAAATCACAGAAATGTTTAAGAGTTATCACCATAATGAAACGGAGGCCCAGGAAGGTTGATTGGTTTTGCCAAGGTCACAGAGGGCCAGAGCCAGAAAGCCAACTGGAGCTTCAAATTCTCAATCCAATAATTGTCCTAATACATGTAATAGAGAGGCATTCACCACAATCCCAACCCAGAAAGCCTCACATCCAAGATTCAAGACTCACATTCCATTCAGCAGCACGAAGAGTGTGCGCAAGAAGCTCGCATCCGCATCGCTAGGGTCTCAGGGAAACACAGACCACAGAGTGTGCAGACACAGAGCAAGAAAGAGGTTCGTTTTAAGGAATTAGCTCACACCTTTATGGAGCCTTGGAGAGTCCAAAATCGAATGAGTGTGGCCACTAGGCTGACTCAGGGGAAAGGTGCAGTTTGAGGCCAAGCGCAGTCTGCAGGCAGAGTCCCTTCTTGCTCCGCAGGGGTGGAAGGATGGCAGCCTTTGCTCTAGTAAGGCCTTCAACCGATGAGATGAGCCTCACCAGTCAGCTGGAGGGGAATCTGCTCTACCCAGAGCCTACTGGTAGAAACATTAATCTCATCAGAGCATATTTTAGAGCATATTTTTGCCAACTTTCCCATCACTGTGCCCAAAATATTCGACAAGAACAATTTAGAGGAGGAAAGGTCTATTGTGCTCATGTTTTCAGAGGTTTCTGTTCAGAGGGTCAGCTCCGAGGAGTAAACCGCAGAGGTGGCAGCAGGGCATTTGGCGGAGGGACGCAGCCCTTACATCATGGTGGCCACATCATGGCAGCTGAAAGCAAAGAGAGAGAAGAGGGGGCTATGGACAGATCTAGTCCCCAAGACCACACCCCCAGTGACCGGCTCCTCCAGCCACGCCCCACCTCTGAAGCTTGCTACAGTGGGGACCTGCTTTCAACACATCAACTTTGGGGGGACTTTTTTTGGTGCTGGAGATTGAACCCAGTGGCATTCTACCTCCAAGCTACACCCCCAGCCCTTTTTATTTTTATTTCGAAACAGGATCTCACTAAGTGGCTGAGGCTGTCCTCGAACCTGCGATCCTCCTGTCTCAGCCTTCCAAGTACTGGGATTACAGGCATGCACCAGCATGCCCAGCTCTTTGGGGGGACATTTTAAATCCCAACTATAACAGAGCACTTCACAGAAATATCCAGAATAATATTTGACTAAATATCTAGGCACCATCACCCAGCCAAGAGGATACATTAACCATTGCACACCCCACCAGATATCCAAGTGCTCCGGTCAGCATTCTTACTGATATAATCTAAAAGATCGACTACGTAACTTAGAGGAAAGAAGATTTATTTTCTTACAGTTTCAGGCTCAGTCCATGTGAGGCTGGGGTCTGCGGCTCTCGGGGCATGGCAGCAATAGGAGGCAGAGAGAGGGAGAGCACTGGGCTGTGCTCCTCACATCACAGAGACCAGAAGCAAGAGCGAGATCAGGAGGAGGAGGAAGCATATATAATCCCCAAGGCTGCACCCCCAGGAACCCACCTTCTCCAGCCACACCCTACTGGCCTAGACCACCACCCAGATAAATCCATTAATGGATTTATCCACTGCTGGGATGACAACCCTCATGACTCAATTACATCAGCTCCAAACACCAATTTATGAGCTCTTCAAGGAGCCATTCTATATCTAACCATGACACCAAATCTTTGTCTCTCCAAGAAAAGCCAGGGGTGGCTGTCCATATGGGGTGACCAGAAAGAACTAATGCAAAATCGATAGCGCACTATGGCCAGGTGACGACAGATGAAATGCAGGATGCTGGTGAAATAAGGTTCTCTCCAGGATCTGTGGAATTGGGGTCAAGTAAGTCGGGCGAGGCCTGCAGCGAGGAAGCCTCACTTTCCTGATGGCCCCCATGTATGCAAACAACGCCGTTTACTTGGGTTAACAGTTGCTGCAAGGCAAACTACCCAGAATTTAATGGCTGCCTCTACCACCAACTATTTGTTCATTTCTCATTATTCTGTGCTTAGAAATTTAGATAGCATCCGAGGAGATGGCTTGTGTCTGTCCCATGCAGTGTCTGCTGGGACTGGAGTGTGCAAAATGACTTCCCTCCAACAGTTGGGAGCCACACCGTGGGGTCACGAGGCTCACAAGTAGCGGGGTTCTTTTGTGTGCTCCATGTAACCTCAGGGCTGCTCCCCCCCCTCACCGCCTCTCCATGTGGTCTCTCCAGCGAGGTATTCATCTTTCCCATATGGTGGCTCCAAGGCTCCCAAGAGCTCATAATTGGAAATGACCAAGCCTTCTTCAAGCTGGAGCTTTGCAACAGGCGCTGGGTCACCTTGCAATGTTCTAGTTGCTAAACAAGTCACAGGTCCAGATCAGACAGACCCAAGAAGGACAACACACCAGTGCTCGGTTATCGAAGAGTTGGTGGTAGAGGCCAGCCACTAAATTTTAGGTGGTTTTCTTGGCAGCAACTGAAGGTTGCTCGAACCCAACCTGAAGGTGTGGTTCATTGAGAGTCTCAGAAGTGACAACCTACTCCATCACGCCTGAGCTGTGGTCTTTTGCCAAGTCCACCCACCCACCCATGTCTTCCCAGGATGAGAACCCTCCCATTCCTTGGGCACCTCCTCTCTGATCAGCCCCAGGCTCTGTAATTCCCCTCCCTCCTTCCTCTACCCTATCCTGTGACCTCACTTCCTCTTTGAGATACCCCTGCCTACTTCCCAAAGCATTTGTGTCTCAAACTAACTTTCCTTTTAGCTCACTCACACTAGAGCTGATGGCCAATTAGACCCAGAAATCTCCCCGAAGCAAACTAGTTTCCCTTTCCTTGAGAATCAAGAAGACTTGATACTCAATTTTTTTTCAGGAGGTTTGGGGCAGGGAAAGTGCTACATTCCATTCTTCTAGAATCAAAGCAAAGGGGGGGGGGAGAAATGCATGCTGTTCCATTAGCAAAGGGGGTAGACAGTTCACCCCAGAGCCAGCTACCCTACTGGCCAAATAAGCTCACTTACTGGCTTACTGACACTTACTATCTCAGTGTGTTCGTCTACAAAATGGGTATCATCTACCCAGAAGGTTGTTGTGAGAATTACGTTTAAGTGAATAAAAGTATATAAAGTATTGAAGACAAAACACAGTATTCACTATGATCATGTGAATGAGCCATATCCTTTTGCACATGTCTGGTATCTTCCTCAGGTGCCCAGTGTGATAAACAGGCAAGTCAGTGTATTTCCTAAGATATCCATGTTAATCTCTCTCTCTCTCTCAAAAAGGAAACTCCATTTAATATTTTAATTTGACAGGTAACATTATATGTATTTATCATTTATAACATAATTGATTGAATATATATATATTCAATGTATATATATATATATATATATATACACACACACATTATGGAATAGTTAAATCTGGTTATTTAATGGAATTTCCATTAAGATGCCAAAAAATGCTAGGATCCTTCTAGAAGATAACAGTGGAAGAAGCAGGACAGGGCTCAGCTCTCAGGATGAACGAAGGTGTCGGTATGAACAACCGATACTGAATACAGGCAGATAGACTTTCGGCGGCAAATGTCTTTTTTACAGCACCATGAGCTAGGATTTTATTTGATGGCATGAATTAATTAATTTCTGTTTTATAAATGGATCATAAACACTGGTTTTATTCCTAAGTAATATTTGATGCGTTTCATAACAATCTTTTTACAGAACCAAGGAAAAGAGATGACTCACAGGGGTAATAAAATCAGGCTCCCTCACTTCCCTTGGCAAAGCAGATCGTCTCCGTAAGTCAGTTTTTCTAAATTACCTCTTTTTGTCATTGTTTTTGAGCCAAGAAAATAATCAAAAAGTGAACCTGGTGACGGGTCATGCGCTTTTCTGTGGGCCGTGGAGCACTCCGCTCAGGCTCTGTGTTAGGATGTTATTTCTCAGACCAGAAGAGATTTTTTTTCCCAGAGGGTTTTTGTTGTTGTTGTTTTTCCTCTCTTGTATTATAAATGATTCATTTAGTTTTTTTCATCTTTCATACTTTCTGCATGGACTATAATGTGGCTGAAATCATTTTAAGGTGGGGAAACTGAGCCAGGCATGGTGGCACATGCTTGTAATCCCAGTACTTGGGAGGCTGAGACCCGAGGATCTGGGTTTGCGGCCAGCCTCAGCTACCTAGTGAGGCCCTCCACAACCTTAGTGAGACCCTGTTTCAAAATAAAGAATAAAAAATAGGGCCGGGGGTGTAGCTCGGAGGTAGAATGCCCCTGGGTTCAATCCCCAGGACCGCAAAAAAAAAAAAAAAAAAAAAAAAAGTGGGGAAATTGGCTTAGCTGTCAAACTCTTCAGATTTCTTTAGGAGAACGGTTTTATCACCAAGCAAATTGGGGTTCACATGTCATTGAAACCAAGAAAATATGGCAAAGCCAAAATGTTTGAAAACAGCTGCAGAAAAAAAGGAATAAAAGGGGGGAGGAAAAAATCTTTTAAAGACCATCCAGGAAGATGAGGCAAGTTTTGAAATGTTAATAAAATATGGAGAGATGGAGCCATAACAAAGCTTCGTTTTGGACAGCACAGCGTGTTTGTCACTGAATCTGCATTTTGGATCTCCCCATCCCTTCATCTGGGCCAAAACCTGCTGCTGTGTCCCCAACATCATTATCCCGAAGGACTGTTGACATAGTTTCCAGCATTAAAATATATTCAAAACAAGCTCGTCTCCATTTATTTTCTTTTGACATTGGCGCTGTGTTCATGAAATTTTGAGAGGGCCAACTTCCACACTTTGACTTTTCTCTCTGAATTTCAAGTGAAAATACTTCTGATTCTGATCACTGGATCTACTGACTGATCCACCTGATTCCCCTGTCTCACTGTCCCACTTTCAGATTCATTTATTCCTTTTTTTTAAATTTATTCAGTTAAGGCTTGTGGACCGTACGATTAAAAGGCAGCACAGTGAAGTGTAGGCTCCCTGCTCTTACTAAGCTCTGTGACCTTGAGCTGTTGACTACCCTCTCTGTGCCTCCTTTTCTTATCTTGAAATGGGGATGCTGATAACCTATTTCAAAAATTATAGGGTCTTTGTGAGGACTGGATAAGGCAGTGCTTACAAAGCACTTAGCACACAGAGAGACCTCAGTGGACATCTCCATTGCTATTGTAACCAACGTTCATTTGCGCCGGGCACTTCTGAAGGGAATGGAGGAAAAGAAAACAAAAGTTTTTTATCTTTCCCTGGGCAGATGGACCACCACACAAACTCACAGATTTTTATTTTAAATCAGTGCAGCTAATTGTATTGATTTTTAAACGTGGTTCTGTCTGATTATTGTAATATCGTGGTGCTCTCAGGAATATGAAGAGCCCTGGGCATACGAAATTTGATTTTTATAAGCTAAAGTCAATGTTGGGTCCTGAACAAAATCCCCATTCTACATTTGTTGTATCTTTGCTATGGAAATGGCTCCCTCCAGTGGAATCACTAAGTAACTACATATGCTCATCCTCCGTTTTCAGAGTCCTGCTTGGTGTGGTCACCAACATTAATCGTTAATTGTTTCATAGCATTAAATTAAATGGTTTGGGTATAAATTTATTACCCCAAAGATTGATTCTGCCAACCTAAATTCATTACAATTTCATGGCAGCATGATGCCATATCAGAAAATAAAGTCAATACTGAGCTGTACCAAACAGAAGTCCAAGCCATATTCCCACCTAGTTAAAATGATGTGTGTTGCCGGGCGTGGTGGCGCACGCTTGTAATCCCAGTACTTAGGAGGTGGAGACCAGAGGATCCGGGTTTGTGGCCAGCCTCAGCTACTTAGTGAGGCCCTCCGCAACTTCGTGAGACCCTGTTTCAAAATAAAGAATTAAAAATAGGGCTGGGGGCGTAGCTCAGAGGTAGAATGCCCCTGGGTTCAATCCCCAGTACCTCAAAATAAATAAATAAATAAATAAATAAATAAATAAATAAATAAATAAATAGAGAGATGTGTGTTTACCTTGCCGTGTTTGTGAAAGGCAGCGTGGTTCACACGTTTGTCTAACGCCTTTAAGCGTCATCCGAGTTCTGGTGGATGGGTCTATGGATCAAGTGTTAGAGAATCTGGAGGAGCAATGGAAAGACTCTAGACTTTTCTGGATACCAAAATAGGTCTAGAAACCCTTAAGATTTTCCACACTTTATTTGGCTTTGTGTGTGTGCGTATATGTGTGTGTGTGTGTGTGTAGTACTGGGGATTGAGCCCAGGGGAATTCTACCTCTGAGCTACACCCATAGCCCTAATTCACTTTTTATTTTGAAAGAGGGTCTTGCTAAGTTACCATGTGCTGGCCTCAAACCTGCAATCAACCTGTCTCAGCCTCCCAAGTACTGGGATTACAGGTGTGCACCACAACACCTGGCTTTTATTTGGCCTTTCATAAATTATTTTCAAGGTCTTCCAATTGCTCATCGTGTGGGCTACATAAACTCAGTGTCCTTATCTTCTTGCTATAGTTTGGATCTCAAATGTCCCCTGAAGGGCCACATGCTAAGGGCTTCATCCTCAGTCCATGGTGCTATCAGGAGGTGGTGGGTCTTTCAAGAGGTGGGGCCTAACTGGAAGTGTTCAAGTCGCAAGGAGGTGTACCCTTGCAAGGGATATCGGAACCCTGCCCTTTCTTCTCCTTCTTTTTCATTCTCACCCTTAAGCAAAATGTCCTCCTCCACCTCACAGGACCAAAGCAATGGAGTCAAAAGGTCATAGACTGAAACCATAAGCCAAAATTAACCTTTCTTCTTTATAAGTTGATTATCTTGGGTATTTTGTCACCACAGAAAGCTGACTAACAGACTTCTTTTGTGGTATTCAATGGTTTGGCTACCTTTCTTCACTGTTCTGGAATTAGGTTAAAATCGGGTTTTCTGGATGTATCTAAGTTGAATGTACATTTTTATGGAGTTCAGTCATGGACCGGATGATGATGATGATGACGGTGATGAGGATGTTGGTAAAGATGAAAACAAAGATTCTGATGACAGCTAACGCTTGTACCCCACTTACTGTTTTTCAGTCATTGTTCCCCACATCACGTGAGTCACTTCCTGTCGTCCGCACAAGAACTCTTTATGGGAGACGCGCTTATTACCCTCACTTTACAGGTGGGGAAACCGTCACGAAGCTGCAAAGCAACTTGCCCAAGTGCACACAGTGAGTTACTGAGCTGTAACTAGAACCTTCCTCCCGTCCCTAAACACTACACTATTCTTCTCTACCATAATGAGTAGAAATTTAAAAAAAAAATTGAAGCCAGGTGTGGTGGTGCACGCTTGTAATCCCAGTACTTGGGAGGCTGAGACCGGCCAGCCTCGGATACTTAGTGAGGCCCGCCACAACTTAGTGAGACTCTTTTTCAAAATAAAGAATAAAAAAATAGGGCTGGGGGTGGAGCTTGGAGGTAGAATGCCCCTGAGTTCAACCCCCAGTACCTCAAAAGAAAGAAAAAAGAAATAAAAAATTGAATATTATGTGAAGATCCATTGAAGTTAATTGTATTTATTAATAAGCATATGGTTGATGAAGATGAATTATCTTTTCATAAGAAAGCATTCCAAAGAAGATATACTGATAGCAAGTAAACTCATAAAAATATGCTTAATCTCATAATTTAACAGTTCATTCCTCCTTACCACAATACATCTGTTAGAATGACTTTAAAAATGTTTAAACTGACTATATAAAGCACTTCAGAATGTAGAGTGACTGGGGAAAATAATAAATTGCTAGTGGAAATACCAAATAATACAACATTTTTGAGAAAACAGTTTAGGGGTGTGTGCATGTGTGCATGCGTGTGTGTGTGTGTGTGTGTGTGTGTGTGTGCGTGTGTTACTAGGGATTGAACCTAGGGCCATTCTACCTCTGAGTTATACCCCCTGCCTTTTATTTTTTATTTTGAAACAGGGTCTCGCTAAGTTGCTGAGGATCTCACTAAGTTGCTGAGGCTGGCCTTGAACCTGTGATTCTCCTGTCTCAGCCTCCCAAGTACCAGGATTACAAGCATGTAATCCACACACCCAGCAAGTTTATCTATTTTTTTTAAAGTTCAATATTCATTTATCATTTGCCCCGGCAATTCTACTCCTAGGTATTTACCCAAGATAATGAAGACATAGATCCACACAAATACCTGTAGGCAAATACTGCACAGCTTCATTCATTATCACCCAAAACTAGAGAAAATACAAATATCCATCAACTGGAAAACGGATAGAGCAAACTGGTATACATTCAGACAGTGACTCCGCCTCCATCCTAAATATAAACTACTAACATGTACAATGGATGCATGAATCTCATATACATTAAGCTAAGTGAGGAAGGCCATGTAAAAGACTACGTCCCCCAATGATTCCGTCCATGTGACAGCCTCCAAAAAGCAAAACGACAGGGAGGCAGAGTAGATCAGTGGTAGCCAGAGGCGGAGGTGGAGGAAAGGGCTCCGTGGACTTTGTGGGTTGATGAGAATGTGTAGAACCTGACTGTGGGGGTGGTTACATGACTATATATTTTCAAAATTCATAGAACTCTGCACCCAAAAAGGCTAGTTTACATCATAAGTTAATTATACCTCAAGAATTCTGACTGTGAAGAAAGAAAGAGAGGGAGGGAAGGAGGAAAGGAGGAAGGGAGAGAGGGAAGGAGGGAAAGAGGGAGGACTCACAAGAGTCAAGTCAGGGACCGGGGCCACCAGCAGAGGGCGCTGCGAGCTGCCGAATCTAATGAGATCGCCCTTCAAGAAGCCATACAGACTCGCAGGACTGTCCAGGAGCACCAAGGGGAATGTATCCACCTGCTCCCATGAGTGTCAAAATGTTTGCCCCGGGAGCAGGAGCTCCCCATGCTTCGCATCTGGGCTGGTGTGAGCGTCGAGCGTGCGGGGCTGTGTTCTGAACCTGTCTCTGGGCCAAGGTAAGGGGCAGGCATAGGGGGTAACTCCTGGGGAAGGTCCCTGCAAGCTGGCTGGGAGCTGGTTGCCACAGCAATAACTGGAAAAACAGGGCAGGCCAAGAGGCTAGGAATTGTGCGGACGAGGCATCTGGATCTCCACAGCCCAGAAGTTCTACTCACTGGTATATCCTAAAAAATATAAATAAATAAATCTCACACATGTCTACAAGGGAACATGTTACAGAATTTTATTGTTGCATCATTATGTAATAGGAAGGGAGGAGGAGGAGGAGAAAACTACCTAAATTATCTAAATGTCCATTAACATGAGAATGGATTATTATTCTGTGGTATAATCAGCAAAGAAAATATTATTTAAGCAGGGCATGGTGGTGCACAGGGGTTGCAGCTCAGAGGTACAATCCCCAGTACCACAAAAAGAAAATATTATTTAACAATAAAAATGAATGAATTAGAACTGCAGACATCAACCTGCACAATCTTACCAACAAGTCAAGAATCAGCATGGCTAAAGGATTAGCAAGGTGACTGGATATGAGACCAAAATGTAAAAATAAATCTGTATTCCCTGTAAGAGCACCATGTGGTTAAAAATACAATTTTCAAAAAGATAAACAAAATTATACAGCAGAAATAATTTACATATTTTCTCACCTTTTATAGCTGTGATTGTCCATGGAAACTGGTCAATCAGGAAATAAACATGTAAATATATTTTCACATGATACAAAAAACCAGAATTAAAATATATATATAATTAAGAAACTCAGTGTACAAAATGATAAAGGAGAAGAGGAAGTAGTGCAAATAAAAAATATTCTTGTTCTTTTCATGTGTGTGTGTGGTACTGGGGATTGAACCCAGAGGCATTCTATCTCCGAGCTACACCCCCAGCCCTTTATTATTTTTGTTTTAAAACAGGGTCATGCTAGGTTGCTGAGAGTCTCGCTAAGTTGCTGAGGCTGGTCTTGAACCTGCAATCCTCCTGTCTCAGCCTCCCAAGCAAGCGCACAAAATTCTTATTCTTCATGGCAGTGGTTCTCAGCATATGATCTCCACAGCAGCAATAGCATCACCTGAGAACATGCTAGAAATGCAAATGCTCAGGCCCCACCTCAGGCCCCAGATATTCTAGGGGTATAGCTGCATAATTTGTGCTTTCAGATACCCTCAAGGTACTTTGGCATGAGTACTTTTGGCATGGTACTTTTTGGCATGAGTAGGGAGAATCCCTGTCTCTTCTCTCTCTTTAGGTAAGGCTCTAACCTTTGTGGATGTTATACTATCCAGAGCATGATCAGCCAGGGAAATCTCAACAATGTACACAGGTCCTACTGAAAAACAAAAGTACAGTGGTGACTCCTTTTATTAAAAATGCTAAACTGAGACTTGGCTTCATGCTTCAATCACTAGTTTTCCAACATTTTACCAAGAATTACTGCCCAAGAGAAGGAAACATCAAATGTACTTCCTTACTCTGGACTCTCAGTATTTAGAGACATTAATATGCCTTCAGTGTGAAGGACGAATGGGAAGGAAAAGTGATTGGGAGGTTCTAGAAATGACAGGCTTGTCTCCTCCCCAGAAGTAGCACCCAGTTCAGTGCAAGTCCCTGCTACAAGGATCACTCCCCACTCCCTCCCCAGCAGTAGTAGACCCGAGATGGCCACCGTGCCAGGGGTCCTCTCCCTGTCTGCACACACATGCCACTCCTTCAACAAGAGAGGGAGTTAATTCCCCTCCTTTGGGAGCTGGGCTGGCCCGTTTCTGACTGATAAGCCATGTCAGAAGTGAATTTTGAACCCACACCCTGAGCTGAGTTTCTACCTCTTTTTTTCTCAGAACATTCATAACTGGAACTTCGGGCACCAAATGTTGAGGAAGTCTATGGTGCTATATGGCAAGGCCTGCAGGGAAGAGCATGGTGGTCCCTGGCGACCTCAGCTCCCAGCCAGCCTGCCCCCACTGCCAGACAGGCCGTTACCTCTTGGATCTTTCGTCCTATTAGAGCCCCAGATGACTGCAGAGCCAGCTGACCTCATACAGGTGGAACAGCTGTCCCCCTAAGTCCATTCAGCCTGCAGAATTATGAATATAAGGTGGCTGTCACTTTAAATCACTACATTTCAGGGAGGTTTATGTTGTAGCAATAGGTATCTAGAAGCAGGGTATTGTAAGACAAATTCAAAATACGCAGCATTGGCTTTGGGGTTAGGTGGCAGGCAGGGGGCCAACGGAGCCTCAAAGAAACCACTAATGGATCCTGGAAAGAGAGTGAGGGAATTGTTACTGGAGGCTGAAGAAAAGGTGACCCAGATCAGATATAGGCAGAAAGTGTAGTAAACCTGTCGAATTTGGACAACCATGTCTGCTGTGATGTGAAAGATAGAAAGAATAACTGAAGAATATACAGACCTGGTTAAAAAAAAAAAAAAGACTTTCAGGCTGCTATAATTTAGACCTTGAATGTCTCCCAAAGGCCCCTGTGGTAAAGGCTTGATCCCCAGGGAGAGGCTATTGGGGGGGAGGCGTGGATCCTTTAAGAGGTGGGGCCTAGTGGGAGGTCTTTGGGTCATTGGAGGTGTGCCCTTGAAAGGGATTGTGAGATTCTGGCTTCCTTCTCTTCTTTCTTTTCCTCTCTGGTCATAAGGTGAGTGGATTTATTTCACTACACACTCTTGCCATGATGTGCTGCTTTGCCAGGAGCAATAGAACCTACTGATCGTGAACTGAAATATCCAAAACTGTGAGCCCAAATGAACCTTTTCTTTCTCTCTTCTCTTCTCTTCTCTTTTCTCCTCCTCCTCCTCCTCCTTCTCCTCCTCCTTCTTCTTCCTCTCTCTCTCTCTCTCTCTCTCTCTCTCTCTCTCTCTCTCTTTCTCTCTGTAGTGCCATGAGTTGAACTCAGGAACTCACACATGCTAGGCCACTACCATTCTACCACTATCACTCTACCTCTGAGGTAAATCCCCAGGTCAACCTTTTCTCTTTATAAATTGATTATCTCGGGCATTTGTTACAGTGATAGAAAGTTGGCCAACACACAGATAGAATGTTAAAAGTGACAGTTGGCTTCTTCTAGCTGCCTGTATGAAAATATGAGAAAAGAGAAGGATCAACAACAACAAACAGGACAGATCAGTTTGGGATCAGAATTTAGGAAACATGAGAAACCCAGGACCCAACCAAAGGTTCTCAAGGGGAAAAAAATGGCCTTAAGCATTAAATTCATGTTGCTGCAAGCAAAATGTAGTCTCAGAGAAAGGTTCAAATAAACAGTATAGGTGTAAGATCGCAGAAAGATGTAAGACAGTGCCTCAGAGACCTTCTCAGCTACACAATGGCTCTTCCCAGCATCCTAAGGAAGTCGCTCTGTAGCATTCTGGCTCCCGGTCCAAGGTATAGACGTGCCTGTCTGAAAGAGACTTCTGGGCATTTGTCTAATGGAGCGGATTTATAGTTTAACACACAGGAAACTTGTACAGTTTTTTAAGAAATTATGCAAACTTGGACTAAAAGGGAAATAAAGATAGTTCAAAATGAAAAGAAATCTCTGGGTCCCTAACCTCTTATGGGGGGGAGGGAGGCTAAAAAGTCTACTCGTTTGCAAGCATAGAGTACTTCCTATGGAAAATAAAGGAGGACTCAGAGAGCTGAGTCAAGAACCATAAAGAATCACTGTCCAGGAGGAGAACCAGGGCCTGATTACAACAGAACAAACAAACAAAAACCTGGCAGCATAGAGTTATGGATTGAAAGTAAAATGGTCCCTGGACCTCATGTTCTAGAGCCATGCTCAGAGATGGGTCTATGCAGGCATGGCCATGTTCAGTGTGCGCGTGTACATGAGTGGGGGGGGTGCCCAGCCTCTCTCTCTCTCTCTCTCTCTCTCTCTCTCTCTCTCTCTCTCCCTAAGGACCTGTAGTCCTGGCTCCTGGTGTGTGTGTGTGTGTGTGTGTGTGTGTGTGTGTGTGTGTGCATGGACTAAAGTAGATAGATGATAGATAGATAGATAGATGATAGATGGATGGATGGATGGATGGATGGATGGATGGATGGGGTCTCCAGAACATTAAGCAAATAAAAGCTTTCTTTCCTAAGTTTGTGTGTGTGTCAGGTGTTTGGGTCACAACAGTGAGAACACTGACTGAGACAATATGGCTGGCTGAATTTCAGAATTACTACAAACTAGTGAAAACCACACGCCTGTTGGTTTCCTGTGTTTGAATGGGAGCACTCGCTGCAGTTATCTTGTCCGTTTCTCATGTTGTATATGAGAAGTTGTGCATACGCCAGATAACTTGTATTTTCAGTTTACAAGACTCTGCACCCAAGGATTCCCACTCATGCCTGAACCCGTAAACGAGATCCTAGTCTTTAAGCCAATTTGAGAGGAGAATGAGTAGAGTTTGCACGAGGGAGGCATGTGAATCATGGTATCCAGAGCAAAGACTATGGTAGATAAACTGAGACTCCCTGTATGCTCACATCGAGAGTTTATTTTCCTCCTCTGGAATTTGGGCTGGCTCCATTTCTTCTTTGAACAACCAAATGTTGTGAGGGAAAGTTCAGCCCTACGTGGCAACTTCTGCTTCCTCCCTTCTGGATGCTTCTTGTTGAAATGGAGATGCCATCCCATGAGGAAGCCTGAGCGTTGGAGAAGACCACGTGAAAAAGAACTAAGCCGTCAGCTGACAGTCCTGGAGGAGGCCCCAGCCAACAGCCAGCCCCGTACAGAGCAAAGGCCTCTGGGACTTTGCAATCCAGTTACCCACCCCCAAAGACTGCAGCCCCAGCCAAAATTACATGGAGCAGAAACTTCTCCCAAGTGAGCCTCCTCAACTTCTAGAACTGGGAAAGATAATAAATGGTTATTCTTTTAAGCCACTAAGTTTTAGGATGGCTTATTATTAGCCTCAGATAACTGAAATGCAAACTGTGGGCAAGTCTTCGGTGTTGAGCAGTTGCGTGCATTTGATCCCAATGAGTATTGTTTCTTTGCTTTGTTTTGTTGTTGTTTGTGGTGCTGGGGATTGAACCCAGGGGCATTCTACCTTTGAGCTACACGCCCCAACCCTATTTTTATTTTTTTATTTGGAAACAGGGTCTCACAAAGTTGCTGGAAGCCTCTCTAAGTTGCCTAGACTGGTCTCGAACCTGCGATCCTCCTGTCTAAGCCTCTCTAGTACTGGGATTACAGGCGTGTGCCACCACACCCAGCTAAAAAAGCTGAGCCAGCCAGGAGTCGAATCTAGAATCTTCTGATCCATAGTCAGCCACGTTATCCATTGTGCCACTGGCCCCCTAATGAGCATCACTTTAAGCTCATGTACCTCGTGTAATTGTTTGATTACCCCCTGGATATAATCGCAAACTATCAAAATCATGGATCAGAAAGAAAAAAAAATCCTAATTTCGTTAACCACCAGTTCACCCACATTGATCTGATTCACACGCCAGCCTTTATTTTAATACTTCCTCAGATGAGAGAAACATAAAAAAAAAGCATAAGGTCAAAACAATGAAACTGAAACTTGTAAGTATTTGATGAGCTTCTCTTTTCCATGGTCAGGGATCCTTTGCATGATGCTGAGAACATAGGAATCTGAGACCTGGATGTTCTTACAGTGAGAGAGCCGGGAGACGGGCGGGCCGCAGAGGCTGGGGAGCCCTGGCCACCACGTTCCCTCATTCACCTGTCCCCATACACCGCTCTCTACTCACTGGCTGATTTGCAGTCACTGCTGACTCTTTCCAGGAACATTTATTCCAGTCCTTAGGACTGTGTGCAGAGAGGACAGAGTGCCACAGGGCCCCTTCTAGGGTCCCTTTCCTGCTCAGATTCTGAACAGATGGAAGCAAGGAGAGAGAGTGTTTCACAGATAACTCTGCAGTTCCAGCATTCCAGGACCTCCATGTTCCCCGCCGTAGTGTCTGCTGTCACTGTCCTGGTCAGGGACCATGGCCCACATTGCTTACTATCTCCTCCAGACCTTCAACCTTCATGTCCTGGGGGCCTGTGTCCACACCCCTACTTGTCTTCCCCAGGCAGCTGACCTCTGTGAAGCCTTATGTACCACTTTCAGAGGAAGGTCCCCCAGCCCCGTCATGTGGGTCACTAAGAATGCCATCTTATCATTCATGGTCGCTGGGCCTGTTCTCCACTAATGTCACCCTCTGGGAGACCTGAGCTCCACATGGAATAAAACCCATCCCTCTCTCCTTCGCCAGAGTCCCTTCTGCTTCCTCTGGTGCACCTGCCATTCTGCAGACTTCCCATCCCTCTCTGAAGTTGTCCCACGTGTTTATTCATTTGCATCTTTACGTCTGTCTCCTCTCCCAGGCCACAGAAATGATGGAGACCACTTATCTATGTGTTTTCATCAATCTCTAATGCAGTGTCAGGCATATCGTAGGTATGCCATAAGTATATGTTTAATGAATTACTACTACTTCCTCCTTCTTTGTGGTAGTTTTTCTTTGAGGAATTCAACGCTTATATCCTACAGAGCATCAGGGAGCTCTTAGGTCTGCAATCCAATTGTGGGAAAGCTCCTGTCCTTATCTGTCGTCTTCCCAGCTGGATTGAGTCAAAGGAAGCCTCTGGGGATCTCAGTTGCCTCAACACCCTGACACCCCAGAGCATTCAGTGAGTAGCTAGAAGGCTCTTGTGTTGAAGGAACCCAGAAAATGTCACACTGAAATATGCCACATTGGTGTGCTGATGACATCAAACTGAAGGGGACAGCAGCAGGTGCTTTATCTGATTAAAGACAACCCAGTTATCATGAAGCCCTCCCTGGAATTGCTGTGTATGGGGGATGGCCCACACACCACAGAAGGATGAGACTAGAACTTCACAACTGGCCCAGGCGAGCTATCACCTGCTCATCTGAAAACACTTTCTTCTTTCCAAAATCATTTCCTCTCCCTAGTTTCCCTACACATTGTCCCTTCCCTCACCCTTAAGATATATAAAACTTTAGGCTACACTGGGTTTGGGGGTGTTCACTTTCTTTCATGTGATGTTCCCAGGCGCAATAATAAATTGTACGTCATTATATTCTATTAATCTGTTTTATGTTTTCTAGATGCTCAATTACTGAACCTGAGGAGAGGGGAGCGGAAGCTCCCTTCACCCCCTGATAGCTGACATATCAGACAGTCCCTGCCAGGACACCTGGTTACCCGCAAAGAGGCACCAGATAGAACAAAGCAACAGAACGGATAAGAGGATAGAGCTGAAGCTAGCCTCAGACCAGAGGTGTGCTCAGAACCACATAGACCCCATCCCAGAGCTAGTGAATCGGGATCTCTAAGTCTGAGGCTAGAAGAACATGCTTAGAAAACACAGGGGAAGCCAGGAGTGGTGGCGCACACATGGAATACCACTATCTAGGAGGTTGAGACAGTAGGTCATAGGATCAAGGCCAGCCTCAGCAACTTAGTGAGCCCCTATTTCAAAGTAAAAAGGGCTTGAGGTATAGTTCAGAGGTAGAATGTGTAGATGCCCCTGGGTTCAATCCCTAGTACCAGGGAAAAAAAAGAAAGGAAGGAAGGAAAGAAGCGCTGGTGACTCCACCGTGCTGTCAGGTTAACAACTGCTGGCCTGAAGAAATGCAGATGAGGGAGTCGGTGAGTAAGGAAATTTTCACAGATGAGAAGGAAATTGAACTGAGCCTAGTAGAATTAATTAAATCTAGTATAAAAAGAAAGGAATGATGTTCAGAGTGGGGTCTTGGGAAGAGACAAAGCACGTTGGCTGACCTGTTGCGCATACGAGCAGTCCAGTAGGGGTAGTGGGTGGCGTATCTGGAGAGGCGAAGGGGCTTAAAATTCTAAACATCGATCCATAGCACCTGGGAAACCTGAAAGGGAGTACATGATATGGCAATTCCACGATGAAATTCCACTCAGCAATAAAAGGAGCAAAATGATGGCATTTGCAGGAAAATGGATGGACCTGGAGAACATTATGTTAAGTGAGATTAGTCACTCACAGAAAGTGAAGGGTCATATGTTTTCTTTCATATGCAGAAGCTGGGGAATAATTGGGATACCAGAGGGACTTTAGATCATGGAGGAGAGTCCAGTGGAGCCAGGGAGGTGGTCTAGGGGAGGATGGGGGGGGGGAGGATTAATGAAGGAATCACTGCCATTGACATCATGTACAAATGTGAGAATACCGATGCCAGTCTCAATGTCCTGTATGGGGATATTGAAAGAGGAAGGGAGGGAGCTGGGGGGAAACTCACCAAGTGCTGTGTGCATGTACGTCACTATCACTGTGAACTACTTTATGATGTGAGACTATAATGCACCAATAAAAGTGCATTATAGTGCATTATATATATATAAAATAAACCATATATATGAGTAATATATATGGTTTATAATATATATATTTATATATATGGTTTATATATAAAAATCATAAATAATAATATATATAAAAATATATATAAAACCATAATAATAATATATATAAAATAAACTATATATATAAAATATATATAGTGCAATATATATATATATATATATATATATATATGTAAAATAAACCAATCTTCAATTTTCCTGCTGCCCTGGGGTAGACAAATGTGGGCAGAGCAGACCACCCTCCACGTGCGTCTTGGGGAAGTGGGTCATTGGTATGCCACCACATCCACCATGAAAGGACTAGCAAAGGTGGACATGATGTCAATGTAGCTATCCTGAGAAAATGTTACTAGTACTCAGAGCCCGGGCATGGTCTTCAAAGGAGACAGACATTTGTCCCTTCCTCAGGAGAGAGATTTAGACGTTCTGTGAGGGTTTGTGCCATGAGAATATAATCAGATCTTTTCTATCAAAGGAATAACTTGACTTAAGCTCCCTTTTGTAAAACTGCCTCTGTGTAACCTCGTGTGTGCTTATATTCTTTTCTGTCCGTTTCCACCTCCTGAGAATTACAAATGCCAACCCCCTCCCCCAGCATCCCCTTCAGCCAATGGCGTAAAGATTGTGAGGCCCTGCTCCCACCAATAGGAGCACAGCACAGGAGCCTTGCACTGAAAATAAGATACCCAGCAATTTTCCACCATGTTATTCTTGCCTGTCTAACTTTACTGTTGGCAGGATCCTTTTTTGCACAAAGTAAACTCACCTAGCCAAGCCACTTTCGAATGTCTTTTCTTACGACACCATGGAAATTTATTTCTAACAGTACTGACCAAGGTCACAGAGCTGTGGTGTCTGTGGAGCACAGGGACTCAAAACCCATTTCCAACAGGGAGCCAGAAAGGATGTGCTGCATGCGGCAGGCTTCACGCAGAGGCCCAGAGGATGGCCCAGCCCACCTGCAGCCAAAGATGTGGGGCCACACCAGCCCCGGGCAGGTGAGCCCTCACACACAGACAGGTGCCCTCATCCCCAGAGCATGGGGGACTTTAAGGAAATTCAGATGATTTACAATAAACTACAAATTCTGGATATTCTTCTTACAGTCATCCTCCCTGATTCACGGGGAACATGTTCTGAGATCCCCGGTGGACGCCTGAAACCTCAAATACTACCCCAAACTGTAGATAACATGTTTTTTTTTTCTATACATAAATACATATGATAAAGTTTAACTAATAGAATAATTACAATAATATACTGTAGTAAAAGTTATGTGAATGTGGTCTCTCTTTCACAAAAGAGTCAAAACAAATACTAATATTTTCGGATAATGGTTGACCACGGGTAACTGGAACTGAGGAAGGCAAATCTGCAGATTAAAAATTGTATATATTTACTGTATACAGTGTGATGGGGTTTTTTGGTTGGTTTGTTTGTTTGGGGGTTTTGGGGGGAGTTTTGAGGGTTATTTGGTTGTTTTGTTTGTTTGTTAGTACTGGGGATTGAATCCAGGAGCTTTCTACCTCTGAGCTACATCCCCAGCCCTTTTACTTTTTTTTTTTTTGTGGTACCAGGGATTGAACCCAGGGGCGTTCTACCTCCGCGCTACACCCCCAGCCCTATTTTTTACACTTTATTTTGAAACCGGGTCTCACGAAGTTGCGGAGGGCCTCACTAGGTAGAGAGAGAGAGAGACACAGAGAGAGAGAGAGAGAGAGAGAGAGAGAGCTGAAGCTGGCTGCGAACCCGGATCCTCCAGTATCCGCCTCCCAAAGTACTGGGATTACAAGCGAGCGCCACCACGCCCGGCCCTTTCACATTATTTTGAGACAGTGTCTCTGTAAGTTGCCCAGTCTGGCCTCAAACTTGGTATCCTCCCGCCTAAGCCTCCAGAGCGGCTGGGATGACAGGCACGGCCACTGTGCCCGGCCGCAACACAATGTTTTGAAGGGTACATATGTACATTGTACAATGACTAAACCTGACTAATTAACATATGCATTACCTCATATCTTATTTTTGTGCTGGACACAGTTAACATCCACTCTCTTCGCATTTTTCAGGAGTCTGTTATTCAGGTGTAGCCTCCATGTTGTACAGTAAGGCAGATGCTTCCTACACTTCGATTTTATAACAAGAATTGCAAAGTTACATTGACAGTCTACTACGCTTTCCAAAGAAATCGTCGTCCTTTATTTCCAATTTCTGAGTACAGTTGTCATCCACAAGGTGGCCCTAAAGCAGCAAAATACAGCCCCCCTTCAACAGCATAGCCTCAACACGGAGTTAAATATGTTTTGTTTTCTGAAACGTTTTTGAGCAATTAATTGAATGGAGGAAACCATAATTAAGCATTGTGCTAACAAACTGATAGGTGTCTTTGGAGTTCATGTTCACCAAATAGAACAGAATTACAAACCCCGTGGGCAGCAATACAGCACACTTTGGCTACATGAGAGACACCAAAGAACACTGTGTTTCTTCAGAGGATTTCTGCCAATTTTTTAAACAGGTAAAACCATAGTGACAGTAAAGGAAAAGCCTCCGAAACACTCGCCACTGTGCAAACAGGGTTTTAAAAAAAAATAAAAAATAGCTTCAGGCTTCACAAAATTCCAGATTGCCAGATTTCTTGATTGTGGCTTTTAATCAAAACCCAGCCAGCTGCCTGTATTTAATGTTAATTGTTAAGCTCTTCATCTCAGCCAATCATTTTACTCCTGAGCTGGCACTGTAACAACAACAGCAAAAACATAAAACTCTCTTCCTGACCCAGTTTACTGGGGCGGGGGAGAGGGGGAGAATTAGTCCTAGGATTTGGTCAGCCTTTCTATGAAGAACACATCTCCAGCTTTCTAAAGCAAAACAACATCTGTGCCTGGAAACTTCCCCACACCTTCTAGATGAACTGGCAGTGTGCTTATAAACCCAAAAACCTCCCCTCCTCCCCTCTCCTTCTTCCTCCCACCAAAGAACATGTTAGCATTCCAAAAGAGATGAGGATTTGGGATGGGATTAGCTGGAGGGGGTACCCAGGACCCACCTTTCTTAGCTCTCCTCTGCCTGGTCAGCTGAGAACTCTGAGATCAACTCCCTCTTCCTGATTGTGCAATTTGGGAAAAGTTTCTCTCTGCCTAGATTATTGCTAACAGCTCCAAGGATCCTACACAATCCTCTTGTTTTTCCTCAGGGGGATGGATACCTGAGCTTACAGTTGGAGCTGGAATGCTAAGAATGCAGCTCCACTTGAATGAATGGAGAATTCTAGGTAGAGAGAAACAACCTCTCTCTCTCTCTCTCTCTCTCTCTCTCTCTCTTTCTCTCTCTCTCTTTCTCTCTCTCTGTCTCCTCCCTCCCCCCTGACTGTATATAAGAGAACAGAGGGTTTTTAGAATCACCCTGGGTACAGAACCCTGGACGTGGGGTATCCTGGGCTCACAAAGCAACCTCCTACAACCAATTTGACCTTGAGCCTGGTATTGAGATCTGACAAGGTTAATCAGCAAGGACAGCGTCAGGAATTGGTCACAGTGCATAGCAACAGGTTTTCTCCTCTCTGGTCTTTTACATATAGATGGCAGCTAATATTCAAATTAGTGCAAGCAAACCCACAGTTGATTAAATTAAATCTCTTCCCTAGCTTGATTTGCATAACTTGCCATAATCAGAATGGAGAAGTGAAAGCATCATTGAAAGGAGAAAATATATACTGCAGCTATTTGGAATTGGGTATAATTGAACTAAGCTTGTAAATTCCGAGATTACTGAACACACAACTGTCCTGGGCCTACATTAATTTCAAAATATTAAGAAATGTGAGTTGGTGAACTGGAAAGTTAATTAACAAAGTCTTAGAAAACCTCTGATAAACAACACCAACATTTTTTTTTCCTTTTTGTGGTACTAGGAATGGAACCCAGGGGTACTCTACCACTGAGCTACATACTGGCCCTCATTTATTTATTTATTTATTTATTCATTTATTTTTGTTTTGAGACAGGGTCCCCCTAAATCACCCAGACTGGCCACTAACTTGCAATCCTCCTGCCTTGGGAGACTTGGCCTCCCAAGTCTCTAGGATTACAGGTCTGCACCACCATGCCCGACCAAGAAAAGAAAAAATGTCAAGCTAATGACCTGAACATTTGCTCACATTATTTTATTTGATCATCAGAGGCAGTCCTGTGAGAATATAATTGTATCTTTTCTGTCAAAGGAGGTAGTTTCACTTAAACGGCCATTTTGTAACCTGGTAGGAACTTACATCCCTTTCCCAAATTAACATCTCTTAAGAGATTACAGGTGTCGAGCCTTCCCCCATCTTCCCCTGTAGCTGACCCGGAAGACTGTGAAGCTGCAACTTCGACCAATAGGAGTTCAGCGCAGGAGGAGCCTTGCGTTAGGGATATAAGACCCACTGGGTTCTTTGTGAAGCGTGCTCTCTCTCATATCTGGGAACACCCTTTTTTGCACAAAAGTAAAATCGCCTTGCCAAGCAATTTTCAAACACGTGCCATTTCTTTAGACGCCGTAAAAAGTTGTTTCTAACAGTCCACACATACCATACCATGTTCTATCATAGTCCTTGGAAGAAAAATAATTCAGTCAGTGTTTATTTTACGGCAAATATCAGCTCACTCCAAGCTCCTCCCAATTACTGTGCCCAAATTCCCAGTTCTCTCTTTTATGGCCCATATATGAACCCCCTCACCTCCACCCCCTGCCCACACTACCTTTATATAGGAGCAAAACCTAAAAGAAAAACCCCAGCATGCACCGCGACAGCAGAGAGACCCCGCTGTCAAGCAATGCCACTCCGCAGATCCAGTGCACATACTCCTTAATTTTCTTGATTTCACCTTTGCTTGCTGTTCCCATCACCTGGGGACTCAGGGAGAAAGCTGACAGACATAGCCACAGTGAAGCAGATCCCTGCAGGGTACCTCCTTCCTCTCACCCCTGCACCCGCACTGTTTCCATCCATTTCTCAAAAGCGGAAACAATACCAGGCCTAGACCACGTGCCCCGGCTCAAGCAGAAGCGGAAAGCACTGCAGATGGGAGCAAGCTGAGGGGCAGAGTCTTCACTCTGGTCTCCACAAAGCTGTGACATGTGTGCCGGTCACAAATGCAGATGAGTGAGACATGGCTAGGGCAATAGCTGCTTCCTCTCAGGGTTGCGGCGGAGCTCTGTCATCCCAACAGCTCCTGCACGGGCTGCCTTCTTCTCTCTAGTAAAAAATATGCAGAGGACCTTTTTTAGGGGGAATGTCCTATATTTGTGATTGAAATCAGCACTTATGAGTTATCAAAAATAAAAGCAAAGCTGGGTGCAGTGACGCACATCTATACAGTGACTGAGGAGGCAGAGGCAGGAGGATCACAAGCTTGAGGCCAGCCTTAGCAATTTAGCAGGACCCTGCCTCGAAATAAAATACAAAAAGGAGCTGAGGATGTAGCTCAGTGGTAGAGTCCCCTGGGTTTAATCTCCGGTACCACCAAAAATAAATAAAAGCTAAGATGGTCACGGTTAAGAGTAGATAAGAATTTTATAACGTTGATAAGCAATCCTTCCATTGCTCTACATCATTTCTTTCGGTATTCATCTCACTTATAGAGATAAGAATAGTGCCCACCCCTTTTGCAGATGAGAAAACTGAGACTCATGGCAGTGAAGCAGCTTGCCCAAGTGCGTGCTCACCACCAGGAAGAAGGGGGCTCTGGCTCAAACCCAGGCAATGTAGCCATAGAAATCTTTCACTCTTAAGTGCCCTGTGTGTTTCTTCCAGAGAGTGTGAACTAGATCCTTAGAAACTGTTTAACAGGCAAAGTGGGGCGGGGCGGGGGTTCAGAAATAGTGGTTTATGCCTGTTAAATTAACTTTGGCCTAAAGCTGCCCCCGTACATATTTTAGGTTTGGCCTAAAGGGCTCTCCACACTGGTGAACTGTTACTTGATTTGTAGCAGACTGTGACCTACTGTTGAGCTGAGTCTCAGCCAATCACAAGCGGCCAACTGTCCAAATAAGAGAGACAGCAGCTGGAAGCAGTCAAGCTGTCTGTCTCTCTGCCTCCCTTTGTTTCCGTGTGTCACTTCCTTTCTCTGGCTGTAAATATAGTCGGCTCGTGTGGTGGGATGGAGCATTCTTAACCACCTTTAGCCTGGACGGCTGCCTGATTCTAGAATGGAAGGGAAGCCAATTAAGAGCTGCAAAACTCGATCGCTGTCTTTTGTCTTTGAACATGCCTATCTGGGGGACTGCCCGCATTGTCACGATTTGGTCCACACGCCTGAAGCCTCCTTTGTTTTGCCTCAATGTGTGTTTCAAAGCTGAAGTCGGTGCGTGATGATCTTCCTTCAGGGAACTCCCAGAAAGTTCTCATTTTTTTTTCCTCAACCAGAAATTCCAGGGAATTGAGGGGGAAATTCTGAGGATCCCAAAACAAGCCAAGCAGCTAAAGCAGAGAGCTGAGGGACCACTCCAATGAGCGCTCTCAGGAGGTGTTTGCAGCTGGGTCTTGGTGGTGCTAGAGGAGCACGCTGTGTCTGGTGTTTTTTAACTCTAAGAAGCAGGAACTCATTAAAGTTGATGCAAACTGGAGAGGCCATTGCAGAAGATTTGAGAACAACCACATTTATGGGAAGCAAGACGCTCAGACACGTCCTGCTCATCAGCTTCTGCAAAGACTCTTCTCTCCTCCTCGGAACTCCCTGGGCGTTACCCAGCCACCCCTGCAGTTCAGTTCAGGATCCTGTAGCTGAATTCTAGCCGATTCCAATCTTGACCCTTGGAAATGTCCCTTCAGCTCTTTCTTCTCCTGTCTCGACACTGTGGAGACCACATGTTCAGATGGTATAGCTATGAGAATGAGATTGCCCTACCCATACTGAAATTTGCATGAGCAACAAATAGATATTTATTATGGTAAGCCCTTGAGATTTCGGATGGATTTCTTACAGTAGAATGACCGAAAGTATCTTGTCTAGGCACTGGGATCCACAACAGGGATTTCAATCCTGACTTCAATACAGGACAAACTAAGTACCCAGAAGGTTATTGGGAACATAGATTTCTAGGATGTATATCCTGAGAGTCTGATGGATTTCATGAGGCTCAGGGATAAGAGAATGGGGAAAGGGACCTCTGTTTGAGACAAATGATTTGGAACCTGGTATGTCTGGTACAAAAAAGAAAAAATATATAATGAAGAAAATGTAGGATTTGGGGAATGGTTTGGTGGAAGCATGGGAGAAGAAAGAAAGAAAAACTAAAGTTCACCCTAGTCTTCCAGTTTGAGATGTTTATAAGTTTTTTTTTGTGTGTGTGTGGTACTGGGGATTGAACGCAGGGGCGTTCTACCTCCGCGCTACACCCCCGGCCCTATTTTTTT
>PVJS01028542.1:0-25433 GCA_004027185.1 Glis glis | reverse complement strand
ACTGAATTAGTGGTTGCTCCAATCCTAAGACTCCAGCTCTTAGACCGTTCGACCAGCTACTGGTTCCTCTGACCCTCCACGTGCAGTCAGAACCTGGGACTACATTGCTGCAAACTGTAAGCCATCTGATAAATCCCTTTTTAAAAAATATACTCATTCTGTGTATTCTGTTAATCTAGAGAACCCTGTCTAATACACCTGTCCTCTCTTGGAGCCTTGGTGACAGAGGTCTTATTTTTTCGATGACTACCTTCTTGGGAATGGATCTTGGCCTTGAGAGATGCTTCTGAGCTGTGAAGGACACATGCTGATAATTGTAAGCCTTTCTTAGTAAATGCCTGGCAGAAGGTTATGGGATATCCAGCAAGGGCTCAGTTTTAATATTTTCATTAAATCACTGCTCCCTAAACTTTAACAGAAGTTAGGACCACTTTTGGATCTTCTATGAAAACTGTGTGGGAGGATTTCAAATTTATTCCTTTTTCATTTTCCCAGGACTTGATTGTACTTCTCCTAAAAAAGATTGAAATGTCCCCAGGGAAGCTGGCCTAGCAGCGGGAGGTCCTTCTCTCCATGACAGGAATGAAAGATTCATCCCCAACTCCCAGGATGGTGTCTAAGCTCACTGTAAACCTCCTCCGCCAAGGACGCCATATTACTCTGCTGGGATAACTGTTCCTTCACAGCGTCCCCCACCATTAAGTTGATTTCTCTTCTGTAATTTCAGAATATCGCTTCTTGGAAGTGAGAGGAGGAAGTGGAGGGGGAAGGTAGTTTTTCATAGTGCTGTTTAATAGATCAGGTAAAGGAAGCCGAGTACCACATTTCAGTCCAGTCTTCTATTAGGTTTTATCAGGGCTTTCTTGGTTACAGGTTGCAAAAGCCCAACCTGGACTGTCTTTATGCTGAAAGGGGAATTTATTGGGAAGCTCTCAGGGTATCCAATATTCCTGAGAGAAGAGTTGAACAGCCCCCTGCTGGAAGGGCAGCCCAGGTCTCAAGGATGAAATCCCCCCAGAGCCCTGTCTCTGCCCATCTGCATCCTTCTCTTCTATGCAGAACTGCCACTTCAGTTCCTCAGCCTCACTTCTCGTGTCTCCACATTGCAGTTCTCAGGGTTCTTCCAAAAGATGCCAGGACGTTACTCACTGGTCCATCCTGAGCTGCCTCTAGGAGCCGGGGACTTGTGAGAAAGACGGCAGGGCCAGTTGAAGCCTGTGGTTCAAGCAGGAGATGGGACCATTCCCAGAACAGAGCGTCCTCTTCCTATAAGGTAGCAGGTTGTACAACGCCCCTCCCCCAGGTTGTCCCTGAGCTATCTTAAGATAGAAGTTGTTGTTTTAGGCGTGTAGAATGTGGTCTCTCTAAGCCATAGTTGTTGGGGGCTCTTGACCAACCTACTGTATCTTCTTGCCCATCTTTTTTTTTTGTGTGTGTGTGGTACTGGGGATGGAACCCAGGGGCATTCTACCTCCAAGCTACACCCCCACCCCTATTTTTTATTCTTTATTTTGAAACAGGGTCTCACTATGTTGCAGAGGGCCTCACTAAGTAGCTGAGGCTGGCCGTGAACCTGCAATCCTCCTATCTCAGCCTCCCAAGTACTGAGATTACAAGCGTGCGCCACCACGCCCAGCTCTTGCCCATCTTTCTAGACTTCTGGTTTTCTCCCTCAACAGCCTCCCACCAGACATCCAGAGGACTGAGCCCAGACACCCCACCTTTGTGCCCCGGCCTCTATGCTCAACTGGGCTGCCACATCCCTTGCTCTCCCCGATCCCATCCACCCACCTCCATGACTCCTGGCAGGTGCCGGTGCGTCTACAGCTCATCATGGGACAGTCATGTATGAGCTTTCCTCCCACCAGACTGGGAGCCGATCAAAGGCAGGGGTGAGCTAGTACTCACCCTTATTCCCCAGGCCCTGGCACAGATATAAATAGATGCCTAATAGTTGAAGGACCTCGTCACTGATCCTCCCGAAAAACGTTCAAGGCATCGAGAAGGTGGCGGTCTGCCCGCCCGCCTGCCTTGTGCAGTCTGGATTCTTCTCTCAGTCAGTACATGTTTACTGAGGACTCTTTCAGGTCTGGTAGTAAGGGGGTTACAAAAAATAGTCAAATCAGAGTTTTTGTCCTGAGAGCTTTGAGTCTAATTAGAGAAACACAACAAACACGGAGAAAACAATTAGGAAGCAATTAAGTCCTGGCTGTGAGGTGTTGACTGAGCGGCAGCGGGAATGGCTCAGAGCTGGGGGACTTGTCCTTGCGTGGGGCAGGAGGCCAGGGCACAACCTCACCTGTCACAGGGGGCTGGGGGCAGGTGACAGAGCCTCGGAGCCTTAGGCTCTCGTTTCATGAGCTCTGGACTGGGGGAGGCCAGGCGGGATTAACACTGGCACATACAATATGCCCAGGATGCCACACTCAGTCTTCCCTGAGCTTCACCACCTTTCTGAAACATGGAGACAATATCCCTGCTCAGCAGGGCTCTGAGGACCCCCCAGAGGACTGAAGTGAAGCACCCGGCAGACTTTCTGACATTGGACAGGCCCCTGGTAAATAGGTGTTACCCGCGTTGATGGAAAAATCCAATCTGTCTCAAGGAGAAAGCGAGATCTGACCCACAGGTTAGCACTTACTCAGAAAGCAGGTGACATGGACATCCGCGGTCTCCAGGCCCCTCCAGCTCCACCCTGGCCGTTTCTTCCTGAGGGGACAATCAACTGGAAACCACACCAACTTGATATTTTACTGGCTCCCCAGCCCCGTGCCATGTTGGCTTGACTTCACACCTCTCTGGGGGGTTCTGGGGGGTCTTGAGTCTTCTTACCCTACCTCCTCTCACACAGTTCATCATGGTGGTGAGTCAGCTGTGGCCTGTGGTGTTCTCTCCATAAACATGTCTACAAAGACCGAGTGAGCTAGGGGCCTGGTGAGTACCATTCACCTTTCAGAAGAAGGTGCATTTAAACAACATAAAAAATTTCAATGTCCCAGAAACAGCATATATAAGCAATACTGTACCACAACATTGAAGAATTCCAGGTACCCCCAAGCTGAGGATTCCCATTCAGTTCACTGCAATGTTGGGACACAGTTCAAAATTTTATAGTCAAATTTTATCATAACTTACTTAATTTCCAATTTTCCTGGCCTTACCTTTGAAGTAGCCCTTGTGAGCCATATGCTATGGTATGCATCTGTAATCCCAGCTACTCAGGAGATTGAGGTGGAATGATCCCTTGAGCCCACCAATTTGAGGCTGGACTGGGCAACCGAGTAAGACCCTGTCTCAAAAAAAAAAAAAATTAATAATGGATTGATTTTGATCTTTGTATCTAGCTTCCCTGTGGATCAGTGTACAGTATGTGATAGGTGTCTGCCAGTGAGGACTCTCCATTTGAGGGCTTCCTCTTCCCAAAATGACCCTCCTGTCCTCCCTCCCCAGTCCTCCCACCCAGCCTGCTTCCTGTGTAGGAGACAGAATGGAAGACCGGCAAGGAGACGGTCCTCATGTGCAGGCTGTCCGGGACAGCTCTGCTTATTGGTAGAAATCTTCTTGGGTTTCTTGGGTCTCAGAGGATGTGGCAGAATTCAGAGACCTAGAAGCCGGGCATGCTGGCACACGCTTATAATCCTAGTACTTGGGAGGCTGAGACCAGAGGATCTGAGTTCGCGGCCAGCCTCAGCTACTTAGTGAGGCCTCCGCAACTTTGTGAGACCCGGTTTCAAAATAAAGTATAAAAAATAGGGCCAAGGGTCTAGCTCGGAGGTAGAACGCCCCTGGGTTCAACCCTGGGTACTGCAAAAAAAAAAAAAAAAATAGGGCTGGGGGTGTAGCTTGGAGGTAGAATGCCCCAGGGTTCAATCCCCGGTACCACCCCCCCAAAAAAAAGTAGAATTCAAAGATCTATAATAAGCCATCCAAACTCCAAAGTAGATCATTAACCTGTGCACTCAGCTGCCCCACAGACTGGGACTCACACACAGGTCCCATGAGAAGGGCAGTCGCCATGTCCATTGTTCCAGGAGCACAGCTGGCTCCATGCCTGAGATTAGGGGTGACACTTGAGACCAGAGGGCTCCGGGCCAAAGGCTCAGCTAATGCAAAGGCTCTGCGGAGGACAGGGAAGAGGAAGGGGAACTGTGTCTGAAACATGGAGAGAAAGAGGAGATGAGGTGAGAGATTGACGGGGCAAACTCCAGGACCTTGACGTTATTTAAATCCCTGATTTATCTCGGGCTCCTGGGCGCACCCTGAGCAGAGGTCGGCTTGCCCTCGCCCATGTGAAGGGATCACTGCAGGGGTCAGGATGGACACAGGGAGGCCAGGCAGCAGCCATCAAGCCTGTGACATGATGGTGGTGAGGACCAGAGTGCTGGCAGGGGAGGTCAAGAAGGCGACAAACTGCATTTTTGAAAGCCCACTCTAAAATCAAATGGAAGCGATTCTAGACTTATTTAAAGTGTACATTACCCTGCCTTTACTTGAACAGGATTTCCAATAATCACCAATTTCAATAATATTATAACTCATATTGTGACCACAGCTGAACAGCAGTAGCCTAACCCTGAATGGAGGGAACACTGTGAAAATTTATAACAAGAAGGTGGAAGATACGTGGGTAAGAAAGAATAGGGTGTCTCCATTGGCGCTCCCCCTCGGCGGCTCTCAAAGCTAAGAGTGGCAGTGTCATCTGGAGGCACGCGCAGCCTCAGCCCCTGAGTTATGCATGTGCCGCGGAAAGCCTGAGAATGTGCATCCTGACTGGTTCCCAAATGCTGCTGGTCCAGGGCCCCACGTTGCACACCACCACTCTCTTTTATTAACTGTTCTCAGGATAGGAGCAGCACCATTAAATGTCTCAAGTGAAGGGGAATTTAGGAATCATTTAACCCAGCTGTGGCAAGCCAAGTGCGTTCCCAGGCAGGTACCATAAGCATGTGGCCCAGTGGGAGGCCAGGAAGTCTGGAGGTGAAACAAAATTTTAACCCAGAAAGCCTAAACTTTTATAAGAATTTTGGATTTTGATTTCGGGTCCCTCTGATGTGCAACCTTTGATACCTGTCCCCTACCCCCTTTAGCAGATCTTGAAGCCCTGACCAAAGGAGTCTGTGATAACCTTCATTGTCTTGAACATATCCAGTTTTTAGTTCAACCTGCTAACGTGATCAAATACTGACCTGCTTTTATTCCTGAACTGTGGTGAGGTGGTGATTCACTGGAGGTAGAAAAAGGCAAATGGTAACTATTCCCCTTACATAAAAGAGTATGCATGTATTATGTGCCTATATTTGACTTCTAAAATACATGTATGCCAGGCGCCAGCCGTGGTGGAGCACACTCGGAGGTAGAATGCCCCTGGGTTCAATCCCCAGTACCGCAAAAAACAAAAAATATAGGGCTGGGAGTGTGGCTCAGGGGTAGAATGCTCCTGAGTTCTATCCCCAGTACCCCCCCCAAAACACACACACACAAATATGAACCAGCTTTCAAAAATTCTAACCACATGCAAAGGAAGAAAGTAGAAACTATCCATAATCCCATTGTCTAGAGATATATACACACACGTATTTGTTTATTTATTTATTTATTTATTTATTTATTTATTTTTGCAGTACTGGGGATTGAACCCAGCGGCATTCTACTACTGAGCTATACCCCCAGCCCTATTTTTTATTCTTTATTTTGAAACAGGGTCTCATTAAGTTGCGGAGGGCCTCATTAAGTAGCTGAGGCTAGCTGCGAACCTGCGATCCTCCTGTCTCAGCCTCCCAAATACTGGGATTACAAGCGTGCGCCAGCACACCCAGCTTCTATTTTATTATTGCTAATCTCTTACTGGGCCTACTTTATAAAGTTTATCATAATATATATGTATATACACAGTATATATACATATATATATATATACACACACACGCACACATATATACACATACATATATATGAAAAACATATATATATGTTTTGATATCATCCGCGATTTCAGGCCTCCATTGGGGATCTTGGAACATGTCCTCCACTGATAAAGGGGGGACTACTCTACGCTAATTTTCTTTGTGAAAATAAGTGCATCCAGATTTCTATCATTTAGTACCCTTGTTTAACCACAAGATGGAGCAGTGTACAACCGAATAAGGAACTAAAGGCCCAGAGCCGGGAGGGAGACAGGATTCCTGCCCCTTCCTGGATTTAATGGAGGTGATTCATGTGCATTTTAATGCCTCTTGAAAACCTCAGACGTATTAATTACCCCTTTAAATCCATCTATTGCAGCTGAATTTCTAAATTCTGATTTATTTTTCTTATGCTTACATCTGAACCTATCATTTTCTCACCTATTAAATTGACTCCTTTCAATGAAAGAGGAAACTCCTTAGAGAAGACTAGAAGCCCAAGTTAGGATACTTAGCAGCAGCTTCTTCTAATGAAGGAGAGCCCTTGGGTGTGGAAGTCTGCTAGCCACTGCTTCCCGCTCAAGCTGCCCTGCAGAGAACCCGACCACTCGACTTCCAGCTGTCGTTTCAAATGTTGATTTGCATCAGTGTTTAGAATCATGAACAAGCTTTCTAAATGTTGGTGTGCCCACAAAAGGAGAAAAATAGAAGGCATTTAATTCAAAATAGACAAAGACGAATATTAAGAGGTGACACCCAAGAACAGTGAGCGTGTTACTTTAGTCCATCGTGAGACCTGGGCCAGAGGAACGCAGGAAGCACACGCAGCGCCGGAGGGCTCAGCCAGTGAGGCGGGAAGCTGCGTGTATGCGGGACACACGACCGCCAAGAACAGCCCTTTCTGCCCTGCCTTCCTCCCACTGCCCATCCAGCATGATGCCTGGGCTGGGAATGTAGTCTTAAAAAGTTTAAACAAATGTCTGGCCCTGCCTTCTCCTCCCCTCCTCCCCACTCCTCTTCCTTTCCCTCCCTTCTTGCTTGCTTGTTCTTTCTCTCTCTCTTTCTTTCTTTCTTCCTTCCTTCTTCCTTCCTTCCTTCCTTCCTTCCTTCCTTTCCTTTATTTTCTTTCTTTCTCTTTCTTCCTTCCTTCCTTCCTTCCTTTTTTTCCTTTTCTTTCTTTCTTTCTTTCTTTCTTTCTTTCTTCTTTCTTTCTTCTTTCTTCTTTCCTCTCTTTCTTTCCATTTTTGCAAACCAATCAAATAATTTATTTTGCTTCCATATTTTCCCAGCATGTACTTGTCTCTGACTATTTGTGTGTGTGTGTGTGTGTGTATGGTACTGGGGATTGAATCCAGAGGCATTCTACCTCTGAGCTACACCCCCAGCCCGATTTTATTTCTTATTTGGAAACAGGGTCTCACTAGGTTGCTGAGAACCTCGCAAAGTTGCCAAAGCTGGCCTTGAACCTGCGATCCTCCTGTCTCAGCCTCCCAAGTACTGGGATTACAAGTATGCACCACCATGCCTGGCTTTGTCTCTGACTTTTTTTTTTCTGGAACTGGGAATTGAACCCAGGGGTTCTACCTCCGAATTACACCCCCAGCCCTGTTTTTTATTCTTTATTTTGAAACAGGGTCTCACTAAGTTGGGGAGGGCCTTACTAAATAGCTGAGGCTGGCCGCGAACCCGGATCCTCCGGTCTCAGCCTTCCAAGTACTGGGATTACAAGCTTGCGCCACCACGCCCGCCTTGTATCTGACTTTTTAATAATTTGTATCATTTGTTTATGGTGAGTATATTCAAAAGCCTCTCTTCTAGATATTTTGAAATGTAACTGTAGTCACCCTGCTGTGCACACCTAAGCTTATTCTTCCTAACCGTAACTTTGTACAGGTGATCAGCCTCTCCCCAACCCTTCCTCCCCACCCACCCCCACTCTCCCCAGCCTCTGGTAACCACCATTCAACACTCAACTTCCAGAGAACAGAGATTTTTTAGATTCCACATATGAATGAGAAAAGGTAGTATTTGTATTTCTGTGCCTGGCTTATTTCCCCATTATAATGTCTTGCAGGTCCCATGTCTGGCCAATTTTTTTTCTATTAAAAGCATCCAAGTACTTTGAACTTTGGGATGACAAAAGCTGCAGGCAGGACACGCCCATCTCTATCAACATCAGAACTCAACATCAGAGGCATGGAGATTCTAGTAGAATCCACACCCCACAGAAAACCCATCTTATTAGACCTCACTATTGTCAGGGTACAGGGGGAAAAACATCCAGTGATGGTCTATTTAAATAGGTTAATAGCTAATAAGTTATTACCCTACTGTTATTGTTATTCTAACCAGAGGTGTAGCATTAGGATTCAAAATGAGCTTACAAATTGGTAAAAATAATAATAATAATAATAATAATAATAATCTCCCATAATCCTAGCATTGTCCCCAGCCAGCAGCCAGTAGTTACTAGGGCTTCTCTTGCAATGTACTTTCTTGTGAGCGCATATTTCACGTGGTTACCATTACAGTATACACCCAATTTTAAAACTGGTTTTTAATTTACAATCATAACCAAGTTTCTGTGTAGCTCTAAGCCTCATGATTGCAATTTTAATGACTTCATAATATTCTACCCATTGAGCATATGTTCCATAATTTAACTAATTAGTTTCCATACCATTTGCCACATGTGCTTTTAAAGAACTAATACTGTAAATAATGTGCCACAAGCATATTCAATCGCTGGCATTTTCTTTTCTTTATCCTTAGGGTATGTCAACGAAATTCACTAGAAAACAATTAAAAAATAGGGGAGGCTTTATTTCAAAAAAGAATAAAAGAAAAGTTTGCAAACCAGGGAGACTGTCCCATTTTATAAGAAGTGTGTTCCAAAGGAACAAAGGAAGGGGCTGGCTCACAGAGGATCTGCCCAGGCGGTACCACAGTCGCTCATGCAAATGAAGGGGGAGTGTCAGCATGCTCAGTTCTGTTTGGTAGGTTTTATGTAAATGAGGGCTGCAGTCATGCCCATTCCTGATTGGTTGATAGTTGCATATGATTATAGGTCTGAGTGCAATGGTCAAGTCCCTGTAGAAAAAGTGAGACTGAGACTTTTAGGGACTATTTGTCTTGCCAGCTGAAACAGGAACACGCCCGGGCCAGCGTCACAAAGCTCAGTCTTGATTGTTCTAAGGACGCAGAGTGGCGTGTGCCTTCACAATCAGCAGTCTCCATTATGAATTTTAGGCCTAGTTAGCCACTTGAGACCCTTCTTGGGGATTCAGTGTTTCTTAAAATTCCTGACCAAATTCCCTAATCAACCAAATCACTGGGCACCAACTGTGACTTTATTGCTGAATGACTTTCCAAAAGGGATTTGTCGTTTCCAAATGGGAATATCCCAATTTCACTGTGTCAGCGTCAACATGGAGCGATTTCATTTTCAAAAGGCTCCTGCAGGCAAATGCTGTGTGCACATTCGTGCTGTCCTCCTCCCCTCCGGGGTCTGGTGGCACTGACTGCCTCCTGTCCTGTCCTATAAAATACCAGTATTTATTGCTTCTATCTAACTGTACTTTGGTATCCATTATTCATCCTCTCTATCTCACCTCCCCGCTCCCCCTCCTAGCTTCTAATGGCCACTTTTCTACTTTCTGCTTTGATGGGACCAACATTTTTTAGCTTCCACATCTGTATGAGAATATGCGATTCTTGTCTTTCTGTGCCTGCCCTATTTCCCTTAACATAATGTCCTCTAGTTCCATCATGTTGCCACAATTGAAAGGATTTTTAATGGCTGAATAACATTCCACTCTGTGTGTGTGTGTGTGTGTGTGTGTGTGTGTGTGTGTGTGCATATTCTTTATCTGTTCATCTGTCCATCTTTTGATGGACATCTTGGCTGATTCCGTAGCTTGGCTATTGTGAAGAGTGCTCCAAGGAACATGGGTGTGGAGGTTTCTCTTTGAAATACTGATTTCATATATTCCAAGTAGTGGGATAGTTGGATTATAAGGTAGTTCAATTTTTAGTTTTTTTTAGGAAACTCCATACTGTTTTCCAAAATGACTGTACTAATTTACATTCCCATGAAGAATGTCTAAGAGTTCTCATTTCTCTATATTTTCTACAGCATTTGTTGTTTTTTATCTTTTTTGATTAATGGCATTCTAACCAGGGTGTGACATCTCATTGTGATTTGCCGTGTGTGTGTGTGTGTGTGTGTGTGTGTGTGTGTGTGTGTGTGTTGCTGGAGACTGAACCTAGGGCACATACTAGGCAAATGTTCTGCCACTGAACTACATTCCCAGTCCTGCCCATTTTACAAATCAGATTATTTGGTCTTCTTGCTGTTAAGTTTTTGAATTCCTTATATATTCTAAACCCAACAAAGTTGGATGAAGAGTTGGCAAATATTTTCTCCCACTCTTCAGTCAGATCTTTGCTTTGTTGATTGTTCCCTTTGCTAGGCAGAAACTTCTTAGTTTGCTATAATCCTATTTGTCTATTTTTTTTTTTTTTTTGCTTTTCCGTTTGTGCTTTTGGGGTCTTATGAAAAAAATCAGGTCTGTACTGATGTCTTGAAGTGTTTCCTTTACACTTTCTTCTAAGAGTTTCACAGTCTTAGATCTTACATTTAGATATTTGATTGACTTGAGTTGGCTTTTGTATATGGTGTATATGTATATTTTTCTGTGTATGGATATCCAGTTTCCCCAGCAACATTTACTAAAGAGATATTTTATGCCCATGTTCAGGGCAGCACTATTCACAATAGGCAAAGGTGAAAACAACACCAATGTCCACCAAGGAATGAACGAATAAGCAAGACATGGTTTGTACACACAGTGGAATATTGTTTAGCCTTCAAAAGGAAGGAAATTCAGCCGGGTGTGTGGTGCACACCTGTAATCCTAGTACCTGGGAGGCTGAGACAGGAGGATTGCAGGTTCTAGGCCAGCCTCAGCAACTTAGTAAGACCCTCAACTACTTAGCGAGACCCTGTTTCAAAATAAAAAGGGCTGGGGGTATAACTTGGAGGTAGAATGCCCTTGGGTTCTATTCTGTGACCAAAATAAATAAAAATAATAAAAGGAGGGAAATTCTGACACATGCTATAGCATGGATGAACCTAGAGGACATTGTATGGTCACAAAAGGACAAATATTGTCTGATTCCATTTACATGAGGTACCTAGAGTCATCAATTCATAGAAAGAGAAAGTGGAACGGTGTTTGCCAGAGGGGAGGGTGGGTATGGGAAGTTGTTCTTTAATGGGTACAGAGTTTAGTTTGGGAAGATGAGAAAGTTCTGGGGGTAGATCTTGGTGATGGTTGCACAACCACATGAATGTACTTAATGCCACCAAACTGTACATTTAAATTAGTTAAAAGGGTGAATGTTATGTGTTATATGTTTTATCACACTAAAACAATTAAACAGTGCTTTCATGTTGCCTACAAAGTTGAAAGGTCACACATGTACTCAAGCCCTTAAGGATTTGTCTCAGCTCATCTCTTCCGGCCCCATCTCCTACATCTCCCTGAGCTACAGTCACACGACGCGACTGTGTTCTCTGGGCTTTGAACGTGGACAGTGCTCAGCCTCTGCACAGATCTCCCCTCCACCCAGACCTGGCCCTCTGAGTCATCGTGTCTATGGGACCCGCTTTACACCACCTCCCTGGAAGCTTGCCTGACTACACAGGGAGCATCGGGCTCACTACAGCTCCTTGCACACACACTCACTGTTTGGCTGCACCTGTCTCCTTACATGACTTTGCACGGTCATCTCTGCCCCAGCCCAGTCTGTGACCAAGAGTAAAAATATCAGTGCTCATTCAGCAAACAAGGAGATGAGGATATGAATCCTTCCTCAGGAGCACTGCTGTAGTGGAGGGAGGGCAGTGGTGTTCCTGGGCTTCCTTATGCCCCTTGGCTGTGGCATAGATTGAATTTTTTTTATTTCTCTAAATGCTAATCATAATAATTATCCTCTAGCGCATCTACTTAAACTTACTTCTGATCATAACAGTTGTTTAGTGTTTTGCCATGAAAACATTTTTGACAACCAGGGCATGTCTTCCAGACCACCCTCATCAGAAAGACTGGTTCAGATGAAGCCGTCTCAAGAGAAGACTGCGCAAAATTCTCACACATGGGGTAACCCAATTTCTGCCCCTAATCTATTGTTTCTCCAGAACTGGTATATAGTGAAAACAATTACAGCCATTTACCCTAAACTCAGTCGTAAGCAGAGACATCGAAGAGCTACTCAAGAGAGAATGCCGAATGTCATTACTCATTTGATCAGCGTGCCCTGTGTGCACTCCAGCTCTCAAATAACCTCAAGCCAGCTTACTACATCGTAACAGGAAGTACCAGAGGCTGAGGATGAATGCTGGGCCTCATTCTACTATGTTCACTGAAAACCACGAGCTAACTTCTCTCTCCCCGACTCCAATCACCTGAAGAGGTAAAAATAAATAAATAAATAAATAAATAAATAAATAAATAAATAAAATATTTACACCAGAAATCACAAAGCCAAATTGGATGGGTTTCAGGGGAAAGCCATTCGTGGTTGGGATCTACTAAGACGTCTGGGTCAGGCTCACTGGAATTCCATCCCCGAGCTCTGAAACCAGAGGAGTTGAATACTTCCGCAAGGACACTTTGTTTTATAGAATGAGTGGAGCCATCCTGACTGTAAAGTCCACTTTTATAAAACAACCCGTGTCCTTTGTTGAGTTTCCTTACACTTTTGGAGGCATCTTTTCATGCTCCTTTTAACTCCTCCATACTGAGCCTGAAGAGAGGGCTAACTAAACATTCGCTTTTCTCCTTCACTTACTAAGCTCTGAACAATCAACACGCAGGCGTTCATAAGGTGAATATGCATGCCCACTGGGCACGGATTGTAACTTGCCAATGCTGGGACCAAGTAGAGGCCTGAGGTGCAGTGTTTCTCCCCTGTCGGGGTGAGGGCAACCAAATTCCAGCCTCAGATCCACAGCTCTACTTTCGGTCCAGCTGATGAACTTCCCTGGGACAAATCAAAACATTGTGGAATATTAGGAAATGCAGTTGAGCTCTCTTATGTACAGACGGGGAAATCGGTTATTGATTTGCCCGTGAGTGCACAGCAAGTTGGGGTTGCAGCCAGAAGAGAGTGCTGGTTTTCTGCCCCCCAACTCTGAACTCCTGGTATTGCATTGTAGAAACCATGGTATTCATGAAAAACCATGTCCAGAGGCAGGATCGAGACCAGATGTGGATATGCCGAGGCCACAGACAGGCCCTGGGAACCATGGAGCTCCCGGGCTCATGAGATCCTACTTATACTGTATTAGTCAGGGTTCACGAGAGTAACAGAACTCACAGGATACGTATGTGGTAAAAGGGGATTTATCAAATCAGTTTACAGTCCAAAGCAGTGTAGTCCCCAGTGGCCGCCTGCACCCAGAGAGCCGGAGGAACCAGCAGCTGGTCGATCAGTCCAAGAGCTGGAGTCTCAGAATCAGAGTGACCGGTAATGCAGTCCCAGTCCAAGATGGAAAGGCCGGGAAACTCCAGAGAAATGGTGAAGGTCCAGTTCGGAGAGCTGAAAGCTGATATCCCAGGCGAGAGCAGACGCGCTTTTCTCAGGAAGAGCCACACACACATTCATGCGACTTTCTTCTTTTTATCCAGGT
The DNA here is from genome assembly GCA_004027185.1 of Glis glis. NCBI lineage: Eukaryota > Metazoa > Chordata > Mammalia > Rodentia > Gliridae > Glis > Glis glis. The sequence continues at coordinate 11,834 of PVJS01028542.1, read as the reverse complement.
CCTACACCTATCAGAACAGTGCTGCCCACATTTGGGGCAAGACTTCCCCTTCGATCTGCTCCGACATAAACCAATCATCCCATCAATACACCAAAGTCACAAAATCTTAGGTGTTTCATGATCCAGTCCAGTTGCTAATCCAGATTCACCATCACATGTATCTATGGCCCCATGGGACGACATATTGTTTTGTGGATTTGGCCACTCGTGTTCATTCATCCCCCATCGTCCACTTTCATTCAAGTGGGAGGCAGCATAGTGTGAGGCTAAATCTGAGCTGCTTGTTCTGAATCCTAACTCTGCTACCTATTTGTCCCATCCCAAGCAGGTTATTCGCCTCCCTGTGCCTCACTCTCCTTATTTGTAATATGTGGTAAACAATACTATTTACTTCACAGGGTGGCTCTAAAGAATAAATTAATTAGTGTGCCTCTAAGGAATAAATTAATTAGTGTACGCGAGTGCTTAGAGCGTGCCTGGTACACAGGAAGTTGCAGGAAGTCTTTGAACGGCTGGAGAAATACCTCTGGTTCTGGAAGGAGGTAGACACAGTCTGGTCTGTTTGAGGCCCTCCTCCCCCAGTCTTCAGTATGGCCAAGCAACAGTGATGGTGACAGTAGCTACGACAGAGTTCCAAAGAGTGGAGGAGTTTGGGGGTCACAGGAGGTTTCAGCTCATCTGAGGACTCACGGATCTCTGCACTTGAAATGAACCAAGACACATGAATGTAAGATTTCAAACAATACTTTGATAGTATGCACAGAAGGCAGCAAGCCTTGTTTTAACGTTAGCATAAGTAGAATGTCAGGTTTATGGGTTTTTCTAATGCGAGAGGCAAGACGTGAATCGAGTGGTAATTTCTGGCAATTCATCCAGGTGATAGGAAGTCATCGGATGTTGACAAGGAGCAAGCGCGTGGCTCTTGGCCGCTGCATTTAAACCAGAGAGATTTCTCTCACTACTTCTCTCTCTCTCAAAAGGCATTTCAGGTGTTAGGAAGTCGTCGTGGAATATTAATAAATTAAATAGAAAACTTCCCTTCTCATCACACAAGAACTTTCTCCTGATTATCTGCTCATTTGCATTATCTACAAAGCAGGAAAGAATTTCATTAAGGGCATGTTTTAGCTGCTGGTTTTATTTTCTTCAGTATGAGGAGGTTATTTTTGTGAGTACTGATGAATATGGCTAATTTTTCATCTTCTCTCTCACTTTAAATACCTTTTACTCCAACTTGAGAACAGGTAAGCTTCTATGAGCATCCGTATACATGTCTTTGTGTGACTATTAGTCTGTATTTCTCTGGGATAAATGTCCAGGAGTGTAATTGCTGGGTTCCATGGAAGTTGCATGTTTTGTTTGGTAAGAAACTTCCAAACTGTTTCTCAGAGTGACCATTTTACTTCCCCACCAACAAAGTTTGGAGATGCAGTTTCTCAGCATCCTTACTCGCAGTCAGTGTTACTGCTATTTTTACCTTAGCCACTCTGATGGGTGGGTAGTGGTTTTTTGGTGTTACCACTATTTTTATCTTAGGATGGATAGGTAGTGTTTTCTCGGGGTGGTTCTAACTTGCATTTCCCTAATGACGAGTGACGTTGAGCATCTTTCCCTGCGCTCGTTGGCCATCTGTGTATCCTCCTCAGTGAAGATATGTCACTTCTCTGTCCCTGGTTTCTGCCCATTTTCTGGTAGGATTTCTTTTTCTTTACTGTTTCGTGTTTGACAGTTCTTTATATAATCTAAACACTAGCCCTTTATCAGCTGTGTAGTTTGGAAATATTTCCTTCCACTTGGTAGTTTGTATTTTCACCCTCTTACCAGGATCTTTCACAGAGCAAGTGTTTTTAATTTCCATCAGGTTAATTTTTTTTTTCCTTTTACGGGTAGATGTTTCGGTTCTGAGACTTGATACCAACTCCCAGTCCTATGTCTGGAATCTATTCTTTTTTTACTGAAAGTTTTATAGTTTGACATTTTGCATTCTTTTAAGCCCATGATCCATTTGGAATTAATTTTAGTTGTATAAGGTGTGATGTTTTAGTCAAGATCCATTTTTTTTTTTGCCTATGAGTACCAGTCACAAACAGCATACCAATCTTGATTTCTAAATATTGTTATTCATTAAAAAGGAGCCAGGACTCCTTGAAGAAAAGGCTAATTTGTCTAGGGCGGGGAATGTGCAAGGTATACTTGGGCCATCTTGTGCCAGTTTCTTATAAAGTTAAACACACATTTCCCATATGACCCAACAATCCAACTCCTGGATTTTTACCCCAAAGAAATGAAAACCACAATGTGTGCATGTATACTTCTACCACCATGCAACCCATCAAGATGCATGATTACAATGCACCAATTAAAAAAAGAAAAATAAAGAAACGAAAACCATGTTCATGAAAAGACTTGTTTGCGTGCAAAATCCATAACCCCTTTATTCTCACTAAGCCCATACTGTTAACGACCCAAATGACTGTCAACAGGTGAATGGATTCACAAATTTGTTATATCCTCCAGCATGAAGCTACTTGGAAATAATAAGAAATCAACCATGATACACCCAATGGCATGGATGAATCTCAAAACCCTATGGAAGGAAAAATAAGAGACACACAAGAACACATCCTGTTTGATTCCATTGATGGGAAATTTGAGAAAGACAAACTAATCAATGATTATAAAAGCAGATCATGTGGCCAAGGTGGGGACTCACCAAAAAAGGCACAAAGAAAGGTAGAAGGATGATGGAAATCCTATGTCCTGATAGTGGTGGTGATCATGCAGGTATATATATATATATATATATATATATATATATATGTATATATATATATATATATATGTATATATATATATATACACTTTAGCCAAAACTTACTGAACTCCCCAGCTAGAATGGCATGCTTTATTCTCTGTAAATAATACTGCAGTTAATTTGATTTAAAATAAAAAGACTAAAAGGGTAAGAAGTCACCTTGAAAGTTTCCATAGTTTGGATCTAGACTATTCCCGAAGTCCCATGTGTTAAAGGCTTGGTCCCCAGCTTGGCTCTGTGGGGAGGTGGTGGAACCTTTAAGAGGCGGGGCCTAGTGGGAGGTCTCTAGGTCACTGGGGTTGTGCCTTCAAAGATTATGGGATTCTGTTCTCTTCTCCTTTCCCTCTTTTGCTTCCTGGTCATGAAGTAAACAGCTTTGCTCCTCCTTGTGCTCCCTGCCATGATGTTTCATCACACCCAAAGCAATGGGGCCAACCAGTCATGGACTGAAACCTCCCAAACTTTGAACCCAAATAAACCTCTTCTCTGTATGAGTATCTCAGGTATTTGTTGGAGTAGTAGAAAGTTGGCTAACACAAAGGGCTTCCTCTAATCAAATCATGACAATTTGAACATCAAAAAGAAAAATGACTATAAAGTAGTGAATAAATTAAAATCTGATGGACCATAACAAGAGGGACAGAAACAGAGAGAGAAGCTGGTATTTTTTTAGGGATTCATATTTAGAAGTAAACATGCAAAAAGAAGCAAAGAAATAACTACCAGAGAAGTCAGGGGTTGTGGGTGAGGGGGTGGGCACAGGCTGGGAGTCTGGGCTGTGGGCAATATCCTATTTCTTGTTTTAGGTGGTGATTCTGTGTAGTGTATAGTTCACTTTGGAGTTATTTGTTAAATTACACATGCCTATATGCAGGTATGCTGTACCTCACAATAAAAAGAACAGCCTTTGTGTTCAGAAAAGAAGTAAAAACTCAAGTAGTTCCTTCCTTCCTTCCTTCCTTCCTTCCTTCCTTCCTTCCTTCCTTCCTTCTTTCTTTCTTTCTTTCTTTCTTTCTTTCTTTCTTTCTTCTTTCTTGTGTGGTACTGGGGATAGAACCCAGGGACCTTCTACCACTGAGCTATACTCCCATCCCTTTTCATTTTTTATTTTGAAACAGGGTCTCACTAAGTTACTGCACACTGGCCTTGAACCTGTGATCCTTCTGTCTCAACCTTTCAAGTACTGAGATTAAAAGCATGCAGACCACGCCCAGCCCAACTAGCCCATTTTAAAATGCTAATTCAATCTACTGGTTCCACTTCTCCAATCCAAGCACCTATTACATTTGGCAAAGGGGATATGTGTATGTAATTTTAAAATATACCTAATTCTTGCATAAATGTTATTGAGAAAGCCATTTTTACTAATGCATCATGGGTCTTCTTGGAGAAACCAAGATGAACAAGATCAAGTTGTCAGAAGAGAATTAGCTTTATAACAAATTCTCTCTTCTCATTTTAGAAAGCTTTGAAAATTCCTCGAGCTATGAAAATGTCTACTCTTTTCTAAAAAATGGAAAGAGGAAACGAAATGGAGAATCTCCTTAATTTGAATTAATATCCAGCTAACTTGGAGTCTTAAGTGGGTTGGCTTTCTTTAGTTCCCTCGGAAAATATTAATTAAGTTACCAAAAGAAATTTTATTTTCATAGAAAAGGAATTTGATTAGGACCTGGAGGAGAATGGAGAAGAGTCTAGTGTGTGCAGAGGTCGGTGTCGGGGCTCTAGCGGTACCTGCTTCCTGCTAATTGATGAGCGCCATTTGTTCATTTTTCTTCTTTTCTTCCCTACCAGAATGTCTCTACTCCCCTACCGTTACCTTGATAATAAAAGGCCAGATGATAAAAATGGAAAATAACAGGCAGATTGCATCTCTCCTAGCTCAGTCTTGAGTGAGGGACTTTTCATCTTTGGGGAGATTTTCTCCTTCCTCTCTTCCTCCTCCTCCTCCTCTTCCTTCTCCTCCTTCTTCCTCATCTCAACACATTATTTTATGTTGCCCAGAAAATTATTTTGGTCTCAGGCAACTCTTATTTATTCATTCTTGTAGATGAAAGCAGACGTCTGGGTAATGCAAAATGATACAAATTCAAAAACCTCCTATATTTGACTTTCAAATGTGGATTTGTACTTACATTTGATTATGCATATGTTTAATATTCTGGGAATTCCATTCAGGCAAAATAGCTACAAGGCAAGATAAACATCTACCTGGAAAAAGCCCGAGATGCTATCCCGGGTCCTGAACGCCATTTCTTAGAGGACATCTAGCCTCAGAGAACAGATACAGGACTCCTCCACAGAAGACAGATTAAAAAGCTCCCTCTAGCCCGCCCACCCTGACTGCTCAGTCTCTTCCCTGAAGTGGGGGAAGCCAGGGCATCCGGTGCTGTGCACATTCTAAAATTGCTCAGCATCTTAGGTGCAACTATAGTATTTGTCATTAGTACTTGGGAAGGGAACTTGCCTTCAAGAAGATTGCTGCTCACCCGGCTAACGATTGCCATTTCTAGTCTCCCCTCTCTAGCCAGTTGTGAGAGTCAGTTGCTGCCACAGGTCTCACCCACTGTCATAGGGAGCAGATTACACACCAGGAGGTGAGAACCCCGGGAGGCACCCTGGAATCTACCCCCCACCGCTGTTATACTTACAACCCACCTTTCCATCCTTGTGGGCAAACTGGGTAAAACCAACATAGAACAAGCAAGTGGTCCAACTGTTTGATGCAGCCTGCTCAAAGCCAGCGTCTCTGGTCTTCACTCCCGACCTCCTTGTGATTGGTTAGCTCATACAAAGAACAAACCAGCAGCCACGTAGCCGATAATGCCATGGTCACTCCCAGCCTCCTACTCCCAAGTCCAGTGGGGGAAACTGCGAAGCCGTGACTACCTCCCTCAGCTTTCTTTGCAGAAAGGGTTTGTGTTATTGTTGTTGTTGTTTTAATTGCAGGGGAGAGAACTGCGTTGAAGGAGATGGGCAGGAAAGTGTCATGGTCAGATTTTCATTGCAGAGGGGTCGAATTTTATACACTGTTAACTAATGTGTGAAGGGAAAAGAGGGAAGGAAGGAAGGAAGGAAGGAAGGAAGGAAGGAAGCGGAGGAAGAGAAAGAAAGAAGAGGGGGTAAGGAGGAAGAAAAAGGAAGGAAGAAATGGAGGAAGGAGAAGGACAGAGAGAGGAAGGAAGGAAGGGATGGAGGAAGGGAGGGAGGAAGGGAGGAAGGGAGGAAGGGAGTTCTGCAGCCCATGAAGCTGTGCCTGAAGGATGGATGGAAAGCCCTCTCCATCCTGTGGTTTCCTTCAATGCTATCTAGAAGTTTCAGGCGCGGGTGGGCGTGGGTGAGAGTGTGTCAACCCCAAGGCTTCCCATCCTCCAAGCCTCTGAATCTTGCTCCACCCTCTCTCCTGCAGTTCCTCCTCCCAACTCCAGAGGGCCCCCTTGGTCCTCTGGGCAAGAAATCTGTTGCTGTTACTATGAATCCTCAGCCCACTGAGCTCAGGATCCTACACTTGGCTCTGGATGAGCAAAGGAGGAAGAAGAAGGGGAAGGGGGAGCAGGGGGAGAAGACCTTTTCTTTCCCACTCCAGCCAAGTTTAAAAGAATGCATTCCTGGCATTAGCTTAAAATATCTCATTTGTCATGCAAACCTGAGCGGATCCTCCTTGTTCTAGGGAGGCCTGGCCTCTCTCTCAAGCTCTGACTGCCATTGATCCAATGCAAGGGGGCCTACATCATCCACAAGGAAGGAAAACAGGGCAGTTTAATATCATGGAAACAGTCCACCTGCAGAGGTCTTCAGAAAGGTCACTCAGGCTGCAGACAGGAAATGAATTAAACATGGACCGGACAGGAGACACCAAGGCTATTGAGGATGCGGTTGCAAAGATGCAGGCAAAGGATGATGGTGGTGTCACTTGGGTGGTGGCAGTGGAGTGGGAAAGAGAAGAATTAAAGAAATACTTAGATATTAATATGAAGATATTAAGGCTTCCCCCTCAGCTGTTTGCTCCTGGCGGAGGTAGCTTGTACGCCAAGTGAATGAGCAGGTGGAGGGGCAGGGATGGGGTGGAGCACACAGGAAGAAATACAAGACTCGATCAGATGAAGACCATTAGCATTAGGAATCAACTTAATGTGCTGGCTCAGGGTCCCAGCCTGGGTTTTCTAGAAGCAAATGCTGAGATCCTGTTTCAGGTCTAAGATGCTCAGTTAGAGATTTTTGTGGGCTTCCCAATAGGTACATGTTGGAGTCTGACACCTTAATATGACTATTTGGAGACTGGGCCTTTAAAGAGGTGATTAAGTTGAAATGAGGTCATTAGGGAGAACTCTAATCCCATATGACTGGTGTCCTTCTACAGATACACACAGAGGGAAGATGACATGAAGACACCAGGAGATGATGGCCACTTACAAGCCTAGGAGAGGCTACAGAAGAATTCAACCCTGCTGACACCTTGCTCATGGACTCCCAGCCTCTGGAACTGTAGGAAGATAAGCTTCTGTTGCTTACACCACCAGTGTGTAGTACTTTGTTATAGCAGCCTCACACTGACCAATACAGACATCAAGGGAGCAGGAGGAGGAAGGATTGGGCAGAGAGGGAGGTGGAGTTGCACTGAAGCCCCACAAAGCTGTAGCCAATGTGGCAGGGAGCTTGGCAGCAAGAGTGGCTGTGCCTTCATACACGAATCCACTAGATCACCAGATGGAGGCGGCTGTCTTTCGCGCCTGACCTCAGGCCAGGCATCTCTGCAGCTGCAGTGGACCCTGAATGAGCTCATGAGGGGAGGCTGTAACATATAACATCATCTGCAGAGAGCTCAGATAGCTTCAGACAACATCACAACAGAGGGCAAGTGAGTTAACACAACCTTGGGAGAAACTACATATGTATTGTTATCTGTTCCATGTGAACACAAACTATTTCTTCTCCTCTTTTTCTAATTACTATAGCAAAGGATGAATTTGCTGGATCACTACTTGCCAGTAGCATGTGCCTCAGGCTATATTGCTGCCATGGTCTAAATGCTTGTATCCCCCCCCAAAAAAATTTATATGTTGAAATCCTACCCTATGAAGTGATGGGGTTTAAGGAGTGGGTTTCAGGTAGGTTATTAAGTCATGGGCCAAGCACTCTCGAGTAGGATTTGTTGTCTTTTTTCTCTTTCTTTCTTTTTTTTTTCCTCAGGGGCATTCTACCTCCAAGCTACACCCCTATCCCCATTTTTGGGGGGGTATTTTTTTTACGGTACCGGGGATTGAACCCAGGGGCATTCTACCTCCGAGCTACACCCCCGGCCCTATTTTTTATCCTTTATTTTGAAACCAGGTCTCATGAAGTTGCAGAAGCCTCACTAATTAGCTGAGGCTGGCCATGGACCTGGATCCTCCAGTCTCAGCCTCCCAAGTACTGGGATTACAAGCGTGCGCCACCACGCCCAGCTCCCCATTTTATTTTTTACTTTGAAACACCATCTCACTAAGTTGTTGATGATGTCTACCAGCTGCACTTCCCAGAGATGGAGGATGAATCCTTCCCTGAAGGGAGCACATCTTTGGGCCTCCCATACCTGCAAGCACCCAGAAGAGTAGGCACTAACAGTATGCTAGTTAGCAACTCGAAGCCTAGACTCAGCTGTGGCCTCCAGTTACTGAGGTCGGAATCCACGCACACTCAGTTATGCCACACAGGAGGGCTGAATAAAATGGAAATGTAAGAATGGATCTATTATGTGTAATCTGCACATTCATTCACTTTTAAAGCAAATTCCATGGGAAGGTCTAAAGGGTACTGCCTTCATCAGGGCATTAAGAAATGAGGCATTGCATTACTGAGGAATTCTGCAATAAACTCCCCTGAAAGCTAGTTCAGGGGGTGGGGGGAACATACCGCAAGAGAATAGGTTCTGTGCAACATTTGGGACCTGGGATAATAGAGGCAGATGGTGCTGCAGTTATACCCACGTGCAGTCCCGAGTCATTGATGAAGGAAAATCCTCCCAGTGGGCAAAATTTCTGGTCATACATCAGGATGCCCACTTGTCTGGAAGAGAGAGCTGGACCTACTGCTGATCCATAAGCAGGATGAGCTTTTGTCTTAGTTTGTAGGATGAACTTTTGTCTTAGTTTGTTTTGTGCTTCTATAACATAATACCATAGGGTGGGTAATTTATAAACAATAGAAGTTTATTTGGCTAACAGCTCTGGAGGCTGGGAAATGCAGACTGGGGGTCATATCTGGTGGGGCCTTCCTGCAGCATCATTTCATGGTGGGAGGTATCATATGGCAAGAGAGAGGAAGAGAGGACAGAACTCTCCTAACAAATAGTCTCATGATAGCAAATTCACTCCCTGGTAACGGCAGAGCCCCCAGTGACCTAATCATTTCTTAAACGTCCCACCTCTTGACACTATCACCTTGGGGATTAACTTTCCAACATATCAACTTTGGGGACACATTCCAACCATAGCACCTGCTGATCAAGGATTTGCAAAGATCAAAATTGGAGGGAAATAACCCTCCTAGAGAGGAATGTGGATGAAGTTCTATACATGTTCTCAGAGTGGGAAGTAATCTAAATTCCACAGAAGTTCTCGCGAGAGACCTCCACCAGAAGCACAACTCTCCTACTATCATCTGATGTACAAGAGGTTGCATTCCACAGAGGTCAGCCGGCCTCTTCTCCACCACCCTGTGCAATGACAGAACAGCCCTAGGGGAAGGGATGGGAGCTCTGCAAGGCTGAACAACCAACCTTCCCCTCTCCAGCACGGGCTGGGTACTTCAAAAAGTACCGAGTTGAGCCTCCCCTTAGACTCCACTCTCTGGGTGGAAAGAGGTAGTGGTTTGCCATCTCTTGAGAGGTGTATCACACCTCTTTCAACATGGAGGAGGCGGCGATCTATCTTGAAAGAGATGAGTTCATATGTGAGTATAGTATTGCCTCCTCTGTCTTTGGTGCTCTTCTAGACCCACAGATTTGGGGCGTCAGTAATTCCTTACACAGTCATAATATCTCTTATGACATTGACTCCAACCAGGACACGTATCTTGTGATAATGGAAGTTCATGAGATGTACTAGTCTTATCCCAAGTCCCACCATCACCTAGAGGCAGCATTAATAGAAGAATAGATGTCTGCTGAAGGCTCGGTTATGGTGCTCATGGGAGGCAACATCCTCAAAGTCAATAGTGACTGAATTCAGAATATGAACTGAACCAAAGGCCAATATTTGGTGCTGTTCCCCAAAATCCAGATACATGGGTCTAGGAATCAAAGAGTGGAACTGGCAGTGTCCCTGAGTCCATTACACCTTAAAAAACATGGAAGGAAAATTTGTTTCTCATACTGTGTTCTTGGAATCAGTGGTTCTGGAAGTCCTAGATCCCAGGAGAGGACTACATCACCAGGGAACACACAGTACTCTTAGACTAGAAGATGAGACTGGCCCCTGGCCATTTGGGGCCCCTCGTGCTGCTGAACCTAGGTAGTGCCTAGGTAGTGTCATTGGACTGAGTAGGGAAATTGGTCTTAATTATCAGAGAAAAGTTGATTATTGCTGTGCAGTGGGGACAGGGTGGATGATGTGGACACTCCAAAGGACTCAGAGCTACAGCCTCTTAGTACTATCTGCACAGCGCTCTTCAACCTTGGAAGACTGCAGTTAAGTCAAGGCCACCAAGGACTCAAATCAGACTGGAATGAATGTTTGGGTCACCACCGTCCAACATGGAGTCTCTTCCAGCCGAGATGCTGGCAGAGAGTAAGAGAAACATAGTACCTGAAGCCACCTACACTTATCAAGGTAGGTCTCGGAATCAGCGACAGAGGAGGAGATGGTAGCAGGTAAGTTTGTGTTACTGTTTTGCTTTTCTATCTTTTCCTGATCTATGACATGAAGAGCACTATTAGGGCTAAAGTTGAGTTTTGCAGGGGCACATGGTTGAATTTATAGCACCAGAGATGATTAAATATCCAGTGAGATCTGGGTGTCATGATTTTTTTTTTTTTTTTGCGGTCCGGAGATTGAACCCAGGGGCGTTCTACCTCCGAGCTACACCCCCGGCCCTATTTTTTATACTTTATTTTGAAACCAGGTCTCACGAAGTTGCTGAGGGCCTCACTAAGTAGCTGAGGCTGGCTGCGAACCCGGATCTGCCAGGCTCAGCCTCCCAAGTACTGGGATTACAAGAGTGGGCCACCACGCCTGGCATGATTTTTTTTCAATTTGAGCAAAGAATAGGAGGGGGTGTCAGACACACAGGCTATTCTCCAAGGGCCCCTCAAAATCCACTTTCAGTCTTTTCCCCCCTGCTTTGTGGCTGAGTGTAGCAGACACTATTTTTTCCATAGTCCTGCCACGGAAAGCTGCTGTTCTAGGCTGCTGCCGACAAGATGTCTCTCGCACGAAAATGAAACAGACTTAGATATGATAATATGGAGAAAATTATATTTAATAATTGGGGTGGTTGGAGATGAGGCAGCTTGAATCTCCTGGCCTCCTGCAGCCAGCACTTTACTTTTATAGAAGCTTTAAACAAGGCATCATAAAAGATGATTAGATGCAGAAGCCAGCAAATTGTCATGGGCCAAGATAAGGAAAGACAGAGAGGCAGCCAGGAGACAAACTTAGGGAAAGGAAGGGTTAAACATTACTGGAAGGAGAAGACATTAATGACCACACTTTTTATCGATTCCATCAGGTCCCTTGGAATTTGTTCATTTGTGGACAAATCCCAACCCAGCCAGTACTATGTACTCAGCTTGAGCCGGTCCACGATGTTAATCTCAGCATGCGGGCCTAATATGACCCTCCACAGGTCTGCTACCGGGTCCCAAGAGTTCTGCTTTCCATGTGGGATCAGCCAGTCGAGGTGGCAACTGGAGGCTGGAGGTCACCAAATGGCACTGCTGGGTCTCTCGACTGGCAGCTCCGGTCTGTCCTTCCCCTGTACAAATCCACTCTCATTTCATTGATACAGCAGCCCCAAGAGTGAGCAAATCTTGAATGATGAG